>CAUYUJ010006335.1:648743-662450 GCA_963575745.1 Prorocentrum cordatum | reverse complement strand
CCCCACCACCCATTTCGGCACACCCCTCACACGTTTCGTGGCCCCACAGGGAGCCCCACCGAAGGCCCCAGTGACAGGGTTCGCATGCCTCCCCACCACCGATTTCGGCACAACCCTCACACGTTTCGTGGCCCCATAGGGAGCTCCACCGAAGGCCCCAGTGCCACCGTCCACATGCGTCACCCCCACCCACTTCGGCACACCCCTCACACGTTCCGTGGCCCCATAGAGAGCTCCACCGAAGGCCCCAGTGCCACCGTCCACATGCGTCACCCCCACCCACTTCGGCACACCCCTCACACGTTTCGTGGCCTCATAGGGAGCTCCACCGAAGGCACACCCCTCACACGTTTCGTGGCCCCATAGGGAGCTCCACCGAAGGCCCCATTGCCACCGTCCACATGCGTCACCCCCACCCATTTCGGCACACCCCTCACACGTTTCGTGGCCCCATGGGGAACACCACCGAAGGCCCCCGTGCCACCGTCCACATGCGTCACCCCCAACTAACTTCGGCACACCCCTCACACGCTTCGTGGCCCCATAGGGAGCTCCACCGAAGGCCCCAGTGCCACCGTCCACATGCGTCACCCCCACCCACTTCGGCACACCCCTCACACGCTTCGTGGCCCCATAAGGAGCTCCACCGAAGGTCCCAGTGGGTGTGCCCGCATGCGTCTCGCACGCCCATTTCGGCACACCCCTTACACGCTTCGTGGCCCCATAAGGGGGCTCCACCGAAGGTCCCAGTGGGTGTGCCCGCATGCGTCCCGCACACCAATTTCGGCACATCCCTCACACGCTTCGTGGCCCCATAGGGAGCTCCACCAAAGGTCCCACTGGTTGTGCCCGCATGCGTCCCGCACATCCATTTCGGCACACCCCTCACACGCTTCGTGGCCCCATAGGGAGCTCCACCGAAAGTCCCAGTGGGTGTGCCCGCATGCGTCCCGCACATCCATTTCGGCACTCATGTCGGCACACCCCTCACACGTTTCGTGGCCCCATAGGGAGCTCCACCGAAGGCCCCCGAAGGTTCCAGTGGGTGTGCCCGCATGCGTCCCGCACACCCATATCGGCATACCTCTCACACGCTTCGTGGCCCCATAAGGGGGCTCCACCGAAGGTCCGAGTGGGTGTGCCCGCATGCGTCCCGCACACCCATTTCGGCACTCATGTCGGCACACCCTTCACACGTTTCGTGGCCCCATAAGGGAACTCCACCGAAGGTCCCAGTGGGTGTGCCCGCATGCGTCCCGCACACCCATATCGGCATACCTCTCACACGTTTTCTGGCCCCAGAGGAAGCTCCACCGAAGGTCCCAGTGGGTGTGCCCGCATGCGTCCCGCACACCCATGTCGCCACACCCCTCACACGTTTTTTGAAATTGTTTTCGGGGGCTCGTTGGGGCGCTCGCCTTGCGCATGCGCTATCGGACTCTCGCACGTGGGTAGGTGGCGCAGAAGGACAGGACCATCTGTGTTCAGCGCTCGTTGGAGCGTTCGCTTTGCGCTCGCGTGTTCAGAGGGTCGCGCGTTGGCTGGTGGGGAGGAAAGCGCGGGATTGTGTGGAAATGCGTTGAGAGTTTTCGAGGGCGTAGAAGGACAATACCATCGACATGTTTTTGAAATTGTTGTCGGGGGCTCGATGGGGCGTTCGCCTTGCGGCTGCGCTACCGGACGGTCGCCAGTGGGCCGGTGGCTCAGGAGGACAAGACACTCGCGATGTTTTTTGAAATTGTGTTCTGCGTTCGTCGGAGCGTTCGCTTTGCGCGCGCGTGTTCTGAGGGTCGGGCGTTGGCTGGTGGGGAGGAAAGCGCGGGAGTGGGTGGAGATGCGTTGAGAGTTTTCGGGTGCGTAGAAGGACAAGACCACCGCGATGTTTTGAAATTGTTTTCGGAGGCTCGTTGGGGCGTTCGCCTTGCGCACGCGCTATCGGACTGTCGCACGTGGGTCGGTGGCGCAGAAGGACAGGACCATCGCGAAATGTTGAAATTGTGTTCTGCGCTCGTCGGAGCGTTCGCTTTGCGCTCGCGTGTTCAGGGGGTCGCACGTTGGCTGGTGGGGAGCAAAGCGAGGGATTGTGTGGAAATGCGTTGAGAGTTTTCGAATGCGTAGAAGGACAAGACCATCGCGATTTGTTTTGAAATTGTTGTCGGGGGTGCGTTGGGTGGCCGCCTTGCGGATACGCTACCGGACGGTCGCCAGTAGGTCGTTGGCTTAGAAGGACAGCGGCATCGCGACATTTTTGGGGGATTGTGCTTTGCGTTCGTTGGAGCGTTCGCTCTGCGCGCGCGCGTGTTCTGTGGGTCGGACGTTGGCCGGTGGGGAGGAAAGCCCGGGAGTGGGTGGAATTCGACCTGCGCGCGTCGCGGGGACTCCGCGCTGCGCTGCGCCCGCAGCCTTGGACTTCGGAGTGCGCGGGCAAAGAAGGAGGAAAAGGAGAGAAGGAAGCGGGCGCTATCCTCGTGAGGGGCGTGCCGACATGGGCGTCGCGGCGCGCGGACGCTGCCGTCGGCATTTCTGGGGGGGCTCCCTGCGGCGGCCACATTCAGTGTCACCAGTACTCAGAGCCAGTCATACTCAAACCGCTCACATTCAGATACAATTACACTGGGCCGAGTCATGTTCCCATTTCTGCACATAGACTCGCTCGCACGCAAACTCTTTCACAAACAGACGCACTCGCGCTCAGACTCACCCGCGCTCAGTCTCTCGTACTCAGAACTATAATCTTCGTTCGTGTTGTGTACCCCCGCCACACATTTCGGCACACCCTTCATACGGTTCGTGGCCCCATAGGGAGCGCCACCGATGAATATATCCACAATTGCGGTATTCACAACTACGTATGGTTGGGTCCTTCGCCAGGCTAATTTTTTGGTCGGCGGGGCGAGAGCGAACCTCTTCCGCTAAAAGCTCGGCGGGCTACGCGCAGTTTGATTAAGGAGACAGGGCACAAGAAGGATGAGCCTCAGGCGGCTGGAGCAGGTGGAGCCCGGGGCGCAGGCGGCGCCGAGGAACTTGCACAGGAGAAGGTACGCCGCGGACGAGGATGAATGTGATACAGTCGGGGCGCTAAAGAAAGACAAAACCCCCCGGATATTACAAAACTGGGTTCTCACAGACACGATGCTGAGTTCTACATGTGCCAGCCTTCATGCAGCCGCGGAGTCACGTTTTTCCAAACCATCCTGTGGTGTTGGGTCCTCGTTTTGAAGAGACGGTGCCCCGCGTCTCCTCCTCCCGCTGCCCCCTCACTCCTCCCCCTCCATGCCTCTGCTCTCGGCACACCTCTCACACGTGTCGTAGCCCCATAGGGAGCTCCACCGAAGGCCCCAGTTGCTGCTCTCGCATGCGGTTCCCCCACCCAGGGCACCGTTTCGTGGCCCCATAGGGAGCTCCACCGAAGGCCCCAGTGGCTGCTCTCGCATGCGGTTCCCCCACCCAGGGCAGCGCTTCGTGGCCCCATAGAGAGCTCCACCGAAGGCCCCAGTGGCTGCTCTCGCATGCGGTTCCCCCACCCAGGGCACCGCTTCGTGGCCCCATAGGGAACTCCACCGAAGACCCCAGTGGCTGCTCTCGCATTCAGTTCCCCCTATCCAGGGCAGCGCTTCGTGGCCCCATGGGGAGCTCCACCGAAGGCCCCAATGGCTGCTCTCGCATTCGGTTCCCCCGCCCAGGGCAGCGCTTCGTGGCCCCGTAGGGAGCTCCACCGAAGGCCCCAGCGGCTGCTCTCGCATGCGGTTCCCTCGCCCAGAGCAGCGCTTCGTGGCCCCATAGGGAGCTCCACCGAAGGCCTCAGTGGCTGCTCTCGCATGCGGTTCCCCCACCCAGGACAGCGCTTCGTGGCCCCATAGGTAGCCCCACCGAAGGCCCCAGCGGCTGCTCACGCATGCGGTCCCCCCACCCAGGGCAACGTTTCGTGGCCCCATAGGGAGCTCCACCGAAGGCCCCAGCGGCTGCTCTCGCACGCGGTTCCCCCACCCAGGGCAGCGCTTCGGGGCCCCATGGGGAGCTCCACCGACGGCCCCAGTTGCTGCTCTCGCATGCGGTTCCCTCGCCCAGGGCAGCGCTTCGTGGCCCCATAGGGGGCTCCACCGAAGGCCCCAGGGCTGCTCCGTGCGTTCCCGTCCCTGGCAGCGCTTCGTGGCCCCATAGGGAGCTCCCCCGAAGGCCCCAGCGGCTGCTCTCGCATGCGGTCCCCCCACCCAGGGCAGCGCTTCGTGGCCCCATGGGGAGCTCCACCGAAGGCCCCAGCGGCTGCTCTCGCATGCGGTTCCCCCTGCCCAGGGCAGCGCTCCGTGGCCCCATAGGGCCGAAGGCTCCAGTGGCTGCTCTCGCATGCGGTTCCCCATCCCAGGGCAGCGCTTCGTGGCCCCATAGGGAGCTCCACCGAAGGCCCCAGTGGCTGCTCTCGCATGCGGTTCCCCCACCCAGGGCAGCGTTTCGTGGCCCCATAGGGAGCTCCACCGGAGGCCCCAGCGGCTGCTCGCGCATGCGGTCCCCCACCCAGGGCAACCGTTTCGTGGCCCCATGGATGGGGAGTTCCACCGATGGCCCCCCCCCCCCCCCCCAGGGCAAAACTTTCTCCCATGCGGTCCCCCCCGCCCAGGGCAGCACTTCGCGGCCCCAAGGGGAGCTCCACCGAAGGCCCCAGCGGCTGCTCTCGCATGCGGTTCCCCCACCCAGGGCAGCGCTTCGTGGCCTCATAGGGAGCTCCACCGAAGGCCCCAGTGGCTGCTCTCGCACGCGGTCCCCCCGCCCGGCAGCCTGGGCGGCCGGCTGCCCCGCACGTGTGCGGGAGGAGCGGCAGCGGGAGCCTGAGGCGCCCGCGCAAGGCTGCCAGGAACCGCGCGGGCTTGAACACGTGCCCCTCGGTGGTGGGTAAGGTGTGAAGCCAGTAGGCGGCCCTCGGTCCTGAGCCTGACCTTAGCATGGCCTGGTTGGCCCTGGTGAGGCTGGGCATGAACACGTTGTCCCTGTAGGAGCTCCCTATGGGGCCACGAACCGCTGCCCTGGGTGGGGGAACCGCATGCAAATTGCGCCACTGGTGCTTTCGGTGGAGTCCCCCACGGAACCACGAAGCGCTGCCCTGGGTTGGGGAACCGCATGCGAACTGCGCCACTGGTGCCTTCGGTGGAGCTCCCTATGGGGCCACGAAGCGCTGCCCTGGGCGGGGGAACCGCATGCGAGAGCAGCCACTGGGGCCTTCGGTGGAGCTCCCGTTGGGGCCACGAAACGCTGCCCTGGGTGGGGGGACCGAATGCGAGAGCAGCCACTGGGGCCTTCGGTGGAGCGCCCCACGGGGCCACGAAACGCTGCCCCGGGCCCGGCTGGACACGCTGGGAGACCACCTAGCCGCGTGCCCACGCACTGGGCTTCTCGCCAGACGCGCGAAACCGCTCGAACGAGCTTGGGCAAGGGTCGCCAGAGAAGCAGGAGGGAGAGTTGTCCCCCAACAGCTGCTGCGGGACACTAACGCCGTTGTCCACAACCCGCTGGGCCGCAGACAATTATACCTAGTCGTCTATGGCATCTCGCCGAACGGCGTCCCGCTGTGCTGCGACAGCACCATGGTGTCCCCCCTACGCAGGGACGGCTGGCACTGGCCGCGCACCTTCGACACCGACGGCGCCGCGCTACTTGTGGCCGAAAGGCGCAAACGACGCAGGTACCACGAACTCACGACCGGCCATTCAGGCCGCCTCATGGTCCTCTCCTGCGAGGTCGGAGGCAGGTGGGGCCGCGACTCCCTCCAGCTGGTACGCCTGCTTGCCAAGCAGAAGGTGCGGGCCGCGCCGGCCCTCCTCCGCCGCTCCGCGGAGCTCGCGTACACCAACCGCTGGTGGGGGTTCCTGAGCGTCGCGGCCCAGGACGCGCTCATGGCCACCCTGACGGGCGACGGCTACCTAGCCTTGGGGGGAGCCGCCGGGGAGGACGACCCAGACCTGGCCGAAGTGCTGCTCGCAGACTCCGCCGGCCCACCCGCTAGCCGCCTGCCAGCACGCCCCTGATGCTTGGCACCGCGGCCAGCACGGCCGCCCCGGGAGGCTCCGACGAGCGCCAGGAGCACCCCCGACACGGCAGCGGGCACCACGAGGAGACCAGCAGTACCACCACCACCCCAACGGCGACCAGCAGCACCATCGCTTCGACTGCGACCCGCAGCAGAACCACCACCAACACCACCACCACGAGAGCGACCCGCAGCACCACCACGACCACGACCAGGAGCACCACGACTGCGACCAGCAGCACCACGACTGCGACCAGCAGCAGCACCACCACGACCACGACCAGCAGCAGCACCACCACCACGACCAGCAGCACCACCAACACCACCAGCACAAGCAGCACCACCACGACTGCGACCAGCAGCACCACCACGACTACGACCAGCACCACCACGACTGCAACCAGCAGCAGCACCACAACGACCAGCAGCACCACCACCACGACCAGTAGCACCACCAGCACCACCACGACGGCGACCAGCAGCCCCACGACTGCGACCAGCAGCGCCACAACTGCGACCAGCAGCACCACGACTGCGACCAGCAGCAGCACCACCACGACTGCGACCAGCAGCACCACCACCACGACAGCGACCCGCAGCACCACCACGACCACGACCACGACCAGCAGCACCACGACAGCGACCAGCAACACCACGACTGCAACCGGGAGCAGCAGCACCGAGACAGCGACCAGCAGCACCACCACGACCACCACCACCAGCACAACCAGCACTACCACGACTGCGACCAGCAGCACCACCACCACTACGACCAGCACCACCACGACAACGACCAGCACCACGACTGCTACCAGCAGCGCGACGACAGCGACCAGCAGCAGCACCACCACGATTACGACCAGCAGCAGCACCACCACCACCACGACCAGCAGCACCACCAGCACCACTAGCACAAGCAGCACCACCACGACTGCGACCAGCAGCACAACCACGACTACGACCAGCACCGCCACGACTGCAACCAGCAGCAGCACCACTGCGACCAGCAGCACCACCACCACGACCAGCAGCACCACCAGCACCACCACGACGGCGGCCAGCAGCCCCACGACTGCGACCAGCAGCACCACGACTGCGACCAGCAGCACCACGACTGCGACCAGAAGCAGCACCACCACGACTGCGACCAGCAGCACCACCACCACGACAGCGACCCGCAGCACCACCACGACCACGACCACGACCAGCAGCACCACGACCACCACGACCAGCAGCACCACCAGCACCACTAGCACAAGCAGCAACACCACGACTGCGACCAGCAGCACCACCACGACTACGACCAGCACGGCCACGACTGCAACCAGCAGCAGCAACACCATGACCAGTAGCACCGCCAGCACCACCACGAAGGCGACCAGCAGCCCCACGACCGCGACCAGCAGCGCCACGACTGCGACCAGCAGCACCACCACCACGACAGCGACCCGCAGCACCACCACGACCACGACCAGGAGCACCACGACTGCGACCAGCAGCACGACGCCTGCGACCAGCAGCATCACCACGACTACGACCAGCAGCACCACCACCACCACGACCAGCAGCACCACCAGCACCACTAGCACAAGCAGCACTACCACGACTGCGACCAGCAGCACCACCACGACTACGACCAGCACCACTACGACTGCAACCAGCAGCAGCACCACAACGACCAGCAGCACCACCACCACGACCAGCAGCACCACCAGCACCACCACGACGGCGACCAGCAGCCCCACGACTGCGACCAACAGCGCCACGACAGCGACCCGCAGCACCACCACGACCACGACCACGACCAGCAGCACCACGACAGCGACCAGCAGCACCACGACTGCAACCGAGAGCAGCAGTACCGAGACTGCGACCAGCAGCACCGCCACGACCAGCATCACCAGCACAACCAGCACTACCACTACCACGACTGCGACCAGCAGCACCACCACCACTACGACTGCGACCAGCAGCAGCACCACTGAGACCAGCAGCACCACCACCACGACCAGCAGCACCACCAGCACCAACACGACGGCCACCAGCAGCCCCACGACTGTGACCAACAGCGCCACGACTGCGACCAGCAGCACCACGACGGCGGCCAGCAGCAGCACCACCACGACAACGACCAGCAGTACCACCACTACGACCGCGACCCGCAGCACCACCACGACCACGACCAGCAGCACCACGACTGCGACCAGCAGCGCCACGACCGCAACCGGGAGCAGCAACACCGAGACAGCGACCAGAAGCACCACCACGACGAGCACCACCAGCACAACCAGCAATACCACGACTGCGACCAGCAGCACCACCACGACTACAACCAGCACCACCACGACTGCGACCAGCAGCAGCACCACCACGACCAGTAGCACCACCACACCGACCGCGACCAGCAGCACCACCACGACTGCTACCAGCAGCACTACGACTGCCACCAGCAACGCCACGACCACGACCAGCAGCACCACCACCACGACTGCCACCAGCAGCTTCACCACCACGGCCAACAGCACCACCAGGACCACCAGCACCACCACGACGGCGACCAGCAGCACCACCACTACTACGACTAGCACCACCACGACAAGCAGCACCACCACAACCGCGACCAGCAGCACCAACACGACTGCGAACAGCAGCACCACGACTGCGACCAGCAGCGCCGCGACTGCGACCAGCCGCAGAACCACTACCAGCACCACCACCACGACTTCAACCCGCAGCACCACCACGACTGCGACCAGCAGCACCCAAACTGCGACCAGCAACGCCCAGACTGCGACCAGCAGCAGCACCACCACGACTGCGACCAGCAGCAGCAGCAGCACCACCTCCAAGACCAGCACCACCAGCACAACCAGCACCACCACGACTGCGACCACCAACACCACCACGACTACGACTCGCAGCACCACGACTGCGACCAGCAGCAGCACTACCACGACCGCAACCAGCAGCAGCACCACCAACACGACCACGACCAGCAGCAGCACCACCACGACTGCGACCAGCACCAATTCCGACCGGCAACACGACCCCCAGCAACGACGGGCACCACCTGCAACGACCAGCAGCAACGACGCGCACCTGCACGACGACGCGCGCCGACGACGCCCACCGCCCCTTACCCTCGCCTTTCCCTCGGCCTCTGTCCCCTTGTCTCGGTCCCGTCTCGTTCGCCCCCTGCCCCCGCGTCGTTCGCCCCTCGCCGTTCGGGCTCGGCTCGTGCCCCTCGCCCCCTCGTCCTCCGTCCCCCGGCCGCCCCACCCCCGCCTGGAGTCCAGACCCAGCCGCGCCTGCGAGACAAGAGAGCAGCGGCAGCAGGCTATGGCGCTGCTGATTCCCAAACTGGCGCCCAACGTCATCAGTTGCATCGCTGGGGCCAGCGCACGCGCGAAAAATGGGCAGCGGCAGCGAGCCAGGGAGGAGAGCGAGGCGGCAGAGGAGGAGACAGAAGAGGAGAATGCAGCAGACGAGCAGGACCAGGTCGAGGAGGAGGAGGAGGAGGAGGCGAAGATAATCGCCCTCGACGTCCGCGGGCAGTGGCAGCGAGCCAGGGAGTCAGGACGTGGAGGAGGAGGAGGAGGAGGAGGAGGAGGAGGAGGAGGAGGAGGAGGATGGGAGGTGATGGCGGAGCCAAGCGTCATCAGCTACAGCTCTGGGAGCAGCGCCTGCGCGAGAGGCAAGCAGTGGCAACAGGCTTTCTCACTGCCCAGCGAGAGGCGGGAGGCGAAGGTGGAGCCAGATGCCATCAGCTATGGCTCCGGGACCAGCGCGTGCGCGAAAGACAAACAGTGGCAGCGGGCTCTATCACTACTCAGAGGGGTGCGGGGAGTGAGATCGGAGCCGAAGGTCAGCAGCTACAACTCCGGGATCAGCGCGTGCACGAAAAGGCAAGCAGTGGCAGCGGGCCCTATCGCTGCTCTGAGAGATGTGGGACGTGAGGTTGGGGCCAGATTCCATCGGTTACAACTCCGGGATCAGCCCTGGGATCAGCGCAGGTACGAACGGCGAGCAGCGGCAACAGGCTCTCCCGCTGCTCAGCGAGAGGCGGGAAGCGAAGGTGGAGCCAAGTGTCATCGGCTACAGCTCGGGGATCAGCGCGTGCACGAAAGGCGAGCAGTAGCAGCGGGCCCTGTCTCTGCTCTGCAAGATTTGGGAAGAGAGGTTGGGGCCAGATGCCACTAGCTACAACTCAAGGATCAGCGCGCGCGCGAACGGCACTGCTGGCAGCAGGCTCTCCCGCTGCTCAGCGAGATGTGGGAAGCGAAGGTGGCGCCAAGTGTCTTCAGCTACCGCTCTGGGAGCAGCGCCTGCGCGAGAGGCGAGCAGTGGCAACGGGCTCTCTCGCTGCCAAGCGAGATGCGGGAGGCGAAGGTGGAGCCAGATGCCATCAGCTATGGCTCCGGGGCCAGCGCGTGCGCGAAAGACAAGCAGTGGCAGCGGGCTCTATCACTGCTCAGCGGGATGCGGGAAGCGAGATCGGAGCCGAAGGTCATCAGCCACAGCTCTGGGATCAGCGCGTGCACGAAAAGGCAAGCAGTGGCAGCGGGCTCGATCGCTGCTCTGCGAGATGCGGGAAGTGAGGTCGGAGCCAGAAGCCATCAGCTACAACTCTGGGAGCAGCACTGGGATCAGAGCGTGTACGAACGGCGAGCAGTGGCAGCAGGCTCTCCCAATGAGAGCGCTGCTCGCCGAGACGGTGGACGCCAGGCTTGGAGCCATACGCCATCAGCTACAACGCTGGGGTCAGCGCAGGCGAGAAGTGGGGGCAGTTGCCACAGGCAGTGGCGCTGTTCACTTCGATGCGGGGTGCGAAGCAGGGGCTCAACGTCATTAGCTCCAATGCTGGAATCAGAGCCTACACGAAGGGCAAGCAGTGGCAGTGGGCTCTGGCTCCGCTCGGAGAGATGTGGGGTGCGAAGCTGGGGCCCGACGCAAGCAGGTACAGCGCTGGGATCAACGCATGTGGGAGCGGCGGGCAGCGGCAGCGGGCCCGGACGCGGCACCGCGAGGCGGGAATCACAGTTGCAGCCCAACGTCACCAGCTTCAATGCCACTATCAATACGTGCAAGAGGAGGAGACAGTGGCAGCAGGCAGTGGCGCTGCCCAACGAGAGGTGGGATGCGAAGCTGGTGTCCGACGTAATGTAATCAGCTACAGCGCAGGGATCTTGGAAGGCGCGACGAGCGATCAGGAGCAGCGGACACTGGCGCTGGTCAGGGAGATGCGGGGATCAAAGCTGCGGCCCAACGTGATCAGCTACAACGCCGGGATCAGCACATGTGAGAAGGGCGATCTGCGGCAACGGGCTCTGGCGCTGCTCAGCGCGATGTGGGATGCGAAGCTGGTGCCGGACGTAATCAGCTACAGCGCTGGGTTCGGTGCGTGCCCGGAGGGCGCTCAGTGGCAGCGGGCTCTGCCGCTACTCAGCGACAAGGGGCCGAAGAGAACCGCGCGAGGTGCCATCAGCTGCACTGCCGGACTCGGCGCGAGCGAGAAGGGCATGCTGTCGACGCGGGCTGAGGCGGTTCCCCAGGCGACCCGGGATCCGAAGCCAGAGCCGAGCGTCTTCATCAGCTACAGTGCCGAAGTCGGCGCGTGCGAAAAAGGCATGCTCTGGCCGCGGGCTCTGGCGTTCTCCCAGGCCCCTCGCGCTGGCGGCGGCGCGCCTTCGGCAGGCGCGGGCCCGCCACTGGGGCCGAGGCACCTGGCTGGCCAGCCCGCGGCGGACTGGAGGGGGGGGGCGAGCAACGCCAGCAGGCTCCGCCGCCGCGGCCGGCGCCGGCGGGAGGCGGCTGCAGGCGCTGGCGGCCAAGCCCGGCGCGGCTGGCAAGAGGGCCTGGTCGCTGCGGGCCCGACGTCCCGCGGACGGCAGCCAGCGACGGCGGCGGCCGAAAACACGGCTGCTGCGGCGGCGGCCGCCCAGGAGGCAGGCGGCTGGCGGCGACGGACCGGGCCCTGAGGGCGACGCGCTGCCAGGCGGCGGCGGGGCGGCCTCGGGGGAGGATCGGCCCCCGCCCCGCGCTCACCGTGGGCGCGCGGGGGGGCACCGGCACTTGCGCTGCTGCACTGAAGGGAGGGAGGAAGGGAGGAAGGGGAGGGAATAATAGCCATAAGGGAGGCTGCTACTGGGGCCTTCGGTGGAGCTCTCTATGGGGCCACGATGCTCGTGAGGGGTGTGTCGAAATGGCCCGAGGCCGCCATGCGAACGCAGCCACTGGAGCCTTCGGTGGAGCTCCCTATGGAGCCACGATCCTTGTGAGGAGTGTGCCGAAACGGTCCGAGCCGCCATGCGAACGCAGCCACTGGCACCTTCGGTGGAGCTCTCTATGGGGCCACGATCCTCGTGAAGGGCCATGACTGGCACCTTCGGTGGAAGCCACGATCCTCGTGAGGGGTGTGCCAAAATGGCCCGAGGCCGCCACGCGAACGCTGCCAATTGGGCCTCCGGTGAAGCTCCTTATGTGGCCACGATCCTCGTGAGGGGTGTGCCAAAATGGCCCGAGGCCGCCATGCGAACGCAGCCACTGGAGCCTTCGGTGGAGCCCCTATGGGGCCACGAAGTGCTGTACTGGGTGTGCAGAAATGGCCCGAGGCCACCATGCGAACGCAGCCACTGGAGCCTCCGGTGGAGCTCCCTGCGGTGCCACGATCCTCGTGAGGGGTGTGCCGAAATGGCCCGAGGCCACCATGCGAACGCAGCCACTGAACCTTCGGTGGAGCTCCCTACGGGGCCACGATCCTCGTGAGAGGTGTGCTGGAATGGCCCGAGGCCGCCATGCGAACGCTGCCACTTGCGCCTTCGGTGGAGCTCCCTATGTATGGGGCCACGATCCTCGTGAGGGGTGTGCCGAAGTGGCCCGAGGCCGCCATGCGAACGCAGCCACTGGGGCTTTCGGTGGAGCTCCCTATGGGGCCACGATGCTCGTGAGGGTTGTGCCGAAATGGCCCGAGGCCGCCATGCGAACGCAGCCACAGGAGCCTTCGGTGAAGCTCCCTATGGGGCCACGAAGCGCTGACTGGGAGTGCCGAAGTGGCCCGAGGCCGCCATGCGAATGCAGCCACGGGAGCCTTCGGTGGAGCTCCCTATGGGGCCACGATCCTCGTGAGGGGTGTGCCGAAAGGGCCCGAGGCCACCATGCGAACGCAGCCACTGGGGCCTTCGGTGAAGCTCACTATGGTGCCACGATCCTCGAGAGGGGTGTGCCGAAGTGACCCGAGGCCGCCATGCGAACGCAGCCACTGGGAGCCTCCCGTGGGGCTCCCTATGGGGCCACGATCCTCGAGAGGGGTGTGCAGAAATGTCCGAGGCCGCCATGCGAACGCAGCCACTGGGGCCTTCGGTGGAGCTCCCTATGGGGCCACGATCCTCGTGAGGGGTGTGCCGAAGTGGCCCGAGGCCGCCACGCGAACGCAGCCACTGGGCGCCTTCGGTGGAGCTCCCTATGGGGCCACGAAACGCAGTACTGGGTGGGTGGGACGCAAGGAAGAGGGGGAGGAAGGAGGAGGAGGGGGCAGAGGAGGAGAGGAGGGGAGGGGAGACGCGGGCCACCGTCTCTTCAAAACGAGGACCCAACACCACAGGATGGTTGGGAAAAATTCCCGTCCGGGGCCGGCCAAGCTAGGAACAGGTGCGCCAGAAGTGGCAACAAATTGGAAGAACGACTTTTGA
>CAUYUJ010006335.1:633743-641243 GCA_963575745.1 Prorocentrum cordatum | reverse complement strand
GAGGCCTCAAGAAGCCCACAAGAGGCCCTGAGAGACCCAAATCAGGCCCCAAAAGGCACCCAAGATGCCCCAATATCTAAACCGCGTCCACGAGGCATCCGAGAGGCCTCCCAAGAGATCCCCAGAGACATCCAGGAGGCCTCTGACCTACAACCCAGGCGCGGTGGCGAGATGAGCCGAAGGCCACTAGATCCGCCGCCCCCTGTTGATTTATCACCTGTTGATTTATCACAATGGTGCCTGGCGTGCTGAATTGTTGGTTGTGTTTGGTTCTTTTTGAGACTCCTTGGAGGCCTGGAAATGGGCACCAACACCAAGACAGAGGGCTGCCTCCACAGGGGGGAGGTGATCCTCGATGTCGGTGTTGGTGGCAATACTTCAGTCACCCTGAAAGCCAGAATATGACCACCATCACCGAGATCGGGATCTTCTTCCCTCGGTGGAGGCACACCGCCGACATTGGTGTTGGTGTCAACCTCCAGGCCTGCGATGTTGATCTATCACAATGGTGCCTGGCGTGCTGAATTGTTGGTTGTGTTTGGTTCTTTTTGAGGCAATAGTTCGGTCACTTTGAAGCCAGATTATTACCACCATCACCGAGATCGGGATCTTCTTCCCTCGGTGGAGGCACACCGCCGACATTGGTGTTGGTGTCAACCTCCAGGCCTGCGATGTTGATCTATCACAATGGTGCCTGGCGTGCTGAATTGTTGGTTGCGTTGGGTTCTTATTGAGACTCCCCCCTCCTCCTCCTCCTCCTCCTCCTCCTCCTCCTCCTCCTCCTCCTCCTCCCCCTCCCCTCCTCCTCCTCCTCCTCCTCCTCCTCCTCCTCCTCCTCCTCCTCCTCCTCCCTCCTCCTCCTTCCTCCTCCTCCCCTCCTCCTCCTCCTCCTCCTCCTCCTCCTCCTCCTCCTCCCTCCTCCTCCCCCTCCTCCTCTCCTCCTCCTCCTCCTCCTCCTCCTCCTCCTCCTCCTCCTCCTCCTCCTCCTCCTCCTCCTCCCTCCTCCTCCTCCTCCTCCTCCGCCCCGCGCGCCGGCCACCCAGAAAAAGCTCGCCCAGACGCGTCGCCCGTCGGCTTTTTCCGATGCAGATCGCCTCCAAGACTGCCAAAGACGGCCTCCCAGATGGCCAAGAGGACCCCAAGAGGGTCCAAGATAGGCCCAGGATGGCCTCCAAGAAGACCCCAAGGAGGTCCAAGATAGGCCCAAGATGACCCCAAGAAGGTCCAAGATAGGCCCAGGATGGCCTCCAAGATGCCTCCAAGACCACCGAGATAGTCCAGGAGGGCCCAAGACTGCCCAAGAAGTGCCCCCAGACGGCCCAAGCGACCTCCAAGGTCCTCCAGGAAGGCCCCGGGAGGAGGCCAACATCAGTTCCGTACGGTTGTTTTCAAAATGACCTTCTGACTGCCCAAGAGGCCCCCAAGATCACCCAAGAGGCCTCCAAGATGGCCCCACAACGGTCCAAGAGGCCCTCAAGACGGTCCCAAGAGAGCGCCCAGACGCCCTATGGGCGACGAGGACGCCCAAGATGGCCTCCACGACTGCTCTTCAGCGATCCAAGAGAGCCCCAGACGGCAGCAAAATGCCTCCAATACCGCCCAAGATGCAGCCTACACGGCCTAAATCAGCCTCCAGACGGCACCGTATGCATCCCAGACGGTCTACGATGACCCAAGACGGCCCGATAAGCTCCCAAGAGGCATCCAAGACGGCCCAAGAGGCTTCCAAGAGGACATACAGGAAGCCCGAAATAATGGCCCAAATCCTTGGAAGGATGTTGGTATTTGCTCCGTTTCGGCCGTCCGACGGTCTAACACGGCCCAACAGACACACAAGATAGCCCCAAGATTGCTCAACAAGCTTCAAATATTGCCCTACGGCGGCCCAAGAAGCCCCCAAGACGGCCCCAAGACGGCCCACAGAGGCCCCCAAGACGGCCAAGATGGCTCCAAGACGGCAAAGAAGACCCAAGATGGCCTCCAGGACGGTCCCAAAACGCCCCGAAGGGACGGCCCAAGATGTCCTCCAGACGTTCCAAGAGCCTCCGAAGACGCTCCGAGCGGGCTTCAAGAGGACTTCCAGGAAGCCCAAATCCTGGAGTGCCCGTTGGTTTTTCCATGATTTTAACGGTCTCGCATTTTCGGGCTTCCGAAACCCCAGGACGGGCCCATAACCCTCAAGATCGCCCCAAGACGGCCCAGGGGGTACCCGAGAGGCCCGCAAGACGGCCCAAGAAGGCCTAAGACACCCCGAGAGGCCCCCAAGGCGCTCCCAAGACGGCCCCAGAGACCTCCAAGACTGCCCTCAAGTGCTCAAAGAGGGGACCCACGACTGCCCAGGAAGGACCCAAGACGGCCTCCGAAGGCCAGGAGGCTCCCAAGAGGCCCCCAAGAGGTCCCCAAGAGGTCCCCAAAAAGGTCCCCAAGGGTCCCCAAGAGGTGCCCAAGAGGTCCCCAAGCGGTCTCCCAGAGGCCTCCAGAGACCCCCACGAGGCCCCCAAGATGCCCCTTAGAGCCCCCTCAAAGGCGCCCAGGAAGACCCCACGAGCCCTAAGAGGGCCCCAAGAAGCCTCCTCCCCGTCCTCCTCCGCATGTTCCTCCCTCTCCTCCTCCATGTTCGTCCTCTCCCCAGTGTTCCCTCGGGGGGGTCCCCAACGGCTGGGGAACACATCGTCCATTAGCTTGGCCTGACTTCGGCCCAAGGTTTGGCCGCATGGGCGTCTGCAGAGGGGCAAGGTGCGGCGATGATTCGCCGTAGGCGTCTTTGATAACTCCCGTGTGCGCATCCACGAACTCGCGTCTGCGCGCGATTCTGGTGACCACTGCATCGGGTCAAGAAAGCATCGCTGCACTCTGATTTGCCCAGCGCGTGTTCCGCGGCGAGGTGATATGAAAACCGAGTGATCCAGAGACTCGGCTAAGATACCAGCGCATACAACTGCAGACGAATATCCGAATGCTTATCTTCGATCTGCAGAGGCTCGTCTTTGCAAGTGCAGAGAAGATCGCTGAGGTTCCCATGCGGTGCAAGTCGTTCGGCTTAGTACAACAGTGGTCGGCGGAGCCGCCAGCACTCTGTGGTACTCTGTGGCCCCATCTCCGTGCTGAGCTTTCTGGTCAAACCACAATGGCATGACAATTCAAAGCGCACGTAATTCCAATATGTTCGAAGACGATTGGCAGCTTGTCGGTCGCATTCCAGAGCCCGACAAAAGACTTCGACGAAGCGCGACAGTGGATAACTTTACGAACTGCGGAATGTGCGAGGCCAATCATACGACCGAGGGTCTCATGCTGGCAATCGTATGCTGAAGTAGCTCAGAAATGGCTTGGCACGCAAGTAGTTCCAGTTATGGCTTAGGGGGAAATTCCCTGGCGCAGCCCCGAGGACCCGCCTTTCATCACGAGGCGCCTTGGGACATCTCCAGGGCCCGGGGAAGGCCCCCGGAGGCCCGAAGTGGTGGAACATGTGGAAGCCCCCTTCCCTCCCCGACCCTTTCCCTCCTTCGCCATGGCAATCTCCCCACACACTTTAGGTCGGGCGCGTCCCTCTACGGGCGGAGCTCGGGCGAACAATTGAAACTTCGTCAAGAATGCACCCAAATAGTCAAACAATCATCCCACAAAAATCGTCCCCCGACCATTTTGATGACCATTATTGAACATTCCTGGACATTTTGATGAACATTAGGATCATGATTGAACATTGCTCGACTTAAAACAAACCGTCAAAATCGCTCCCTGGACCCCTCCAGGGTCGGCGACTCCAAAGGGTGCGGTTTGCAAAGGGTGTGCAACTGGCACCCTGGGGAGCATCCTGGGGGGCACCCTAGGCGGCGCGCGGGGACCTCGGTAGAGTTCTCCCGCGCCCCGAGGAGGCCCGACGAGGACAGTGTCGTGCCCCCGAGGCCCCAACGGTGCCGATCGCAAACCACACCCTGGCGTAACCGTACCCTTTGTAGTCGCCGACAAGGGTTCAGCCCGGCAGGTTCTTCGAGCGGCGCCCGGCAGCGGCAGCGAGCGCCCCCCAGAAAACGAGCCCCCCCGGAATCGGCGGCGCGCCGATGGGGAGGCGAGCGGGAACAGACAACCTCACGAGGTGGCAGGGCTTCTCAGAAGCCCTCCTCCTCCTCCTCCTCCTCCTCCTCCTCCTCCTCCTCCTCGTCCTCCTCCTCCTCCTCCTCCTCCTCCCTCCTCCTCCTCCTCCTCCTCCTCCCTCTCCTCCTCTCCTCCTCCCTCCTGCTCCTCCTCCTCCTCCTCCTCCCCCTCCCCCTCCCCTCCCCCTCCTCCTCCTCCTCCTCCTCCTCCTCCTCCTCCCCTCCTCCTCCTCCTCCTCCTCCTCCTCCTCCTCCTCCTCCTCCTCCTCCTCCTCCCGCCTCCCTCCTCCCCCTCCCCCTCCCCCTCCCCCTCCTCCTCCTCCTCCTCCTCCTCCTCCTCCTCCTCCTCCCTCCTCCTCCTCCTCCTCCTCCTCCTCCTCCCGCCTCCTCACGCCTCCTCCTCCTCGTCCTCCTCGTCCTCCTCCTCCTCCTCCTCTCCTCCTCCTCCTCTCCTCCTCCTCCTCCTCCTCCTCCTTCCCTCCCCCCTCACCCTGCGCCTCCGGAGACGACCCGGAACGCTTCCGAGGGCGCCGGGGCCCTTCCTGCGCCTCCGAGCAGGCCCCGCCCGCCGCCGTGCCCCCTCTCGGCGCGCCGCCGGCGGCGGCGGCGGCGGCGGCGACGTCGGCGTCTCCCGCGGGGGGCCCTCCCCTCCGCGGCGGGGCTCTTTCGGGGCGCGCGCCGGGCGCGCGGGGCTCGCTAGCGCGTGTCCCCCGGGTGGAGAGGGGGGGAGGAGAGAAGGCCTCGTCCTCGTCGCGGCGAGAGGAGGAGGAGGAGGAGGAGGAGGAGGAGGAGGAGGAGGAGGAGGAGAGAGGAGGAGGAGGAGGAGAGAGGAGGAGAGGAGAGGAGGAGAGGAGGAGGGAGGGAACGAAGGAGGGGAACGAGGAGGAGGAGGAGGACGAGGAGGAAGAGGAGGAGGAGGAGGAGGAGGAGGAGGATGCTGCTGCTGCTGCTGCTGCTGCTGCTGATGATGATGATGATGATGATGATGATGATGATGATGATGCTGATGCTGGTGCTGGTGATGATGATGATGATGATGATGATGATGATGATGATGATGATGATGATGATGATGATGATGATGATGATGATGATACTGATAATGCTGATGATAATGGTGATGACGAGGAGGAGGAGGAGACGGGAGGACACAAAGCAAACCCAAGGTGTATCGACGATGCCGCGATACACCCTCCCGTCCTAAGTTCCTTCCGCAGAAGTCCCTACAAGCGTTCCCTTTCGCTACAAAAAAGCACTCCCTTAGAAGGACGAGCATCCTATGGACCTGCCATTCAGGCGAAAGCCGCATTTTGAAAAGGAGCTGCCTTGCGTACTGCAAGCATCTTCTAGCGACATCTGGGGACTGCGACAAGGGGTAAATTCAGCGAGTTTGAGGAAGTCTCACGCGAGAGAGCCCCAATTTTGGAGAGGAGCCGCTCTGCATCCGTGAACTGGCTACATCTGCTCAAACGTCTGATCAAGAAAGTTGAAGCCATCTCATGCGAACATGAAACTTCGAAGAGGAATTGCTCCCCATCCGTGAAACTGCTGCACTAGATTACAAGTGTGTTGACGTGTCGACGAAAGCTCAAACAACAACTATGATTTGAAGAGGTACCTCCCTCCGTCCGTGCAGCTGCTGTAAGCTCCTGGGGCGAATGCGCATGGCACAATCGCAAGACTTCCGCTTTGAAAAAGAATCGCCCCCCCCCCCCTCCGTGTAATTGTGGCACACGCTGACACTTGTTGGGACGCACAGAGACATACTAGTACTATGTGTCCGCCTTGGAGGCGCGCGTCCGACCCGAACACATAGTATACCCCATCTTGTAGTATATCATTTCTCGAGCGGTGTGGCCAGAAAGCGCCCACCACGACACATATACAGTAAGATTCCTCGGTGCGCGCGTCGCCCATGGGAGGGCGACGCAGGTATAGTATAAGTATCACACCAGAGAAAACCCCAATCAATGGATAGTTTTCGCTGAGGAGATCGACCGGGAACCCGGGAACCCAGAACCCACCGAAATCGGCCCAGAACCAATAACGGGGAACCCGGGAACCCGGGAACCGGGGACCTGGGAACAAAGCCTGCTACCAAAGTCGGCAGGAAACTTTCGCCAAATCTTTCAACTTCCGCTAGGACCCCTTCAGTGCAAGCACTGATTGCGGAAATGCTGGGGTGACGCCGACTTCTGGCAATTGGAAAAAGTAACAAGGCTTCGCTCGCGAAGGCCGCAATGCGGCAAGCTCTCACGACGATGCCGCGCAGCGCGACGGCGAGAGCCCCCGTTTTGAAAAAGGAGCCCGCCTCCCGCCGGGTAGCTGCTGCACGTTTCTGCAGCACGTGTGCACGGCACCGGGGCGAGATGCGCCTTGTGGAGGGGGCCCAGGGGCACACACATCAATACACACGAATCCCAGGATTCCCCACATTTTCCCATGTTTTCTGTGTGTTTCGTCTTCCTTCCCACTTCCCATAGCTTCCCACATTTTCCTGGGAGTCGACGATTCAGTGTGTGTGTGTGCATGTTTTCCCTTCCTGAAATTTGTAAAGGAGCCGGCCTCCCATCGTGTAGCTGTTGCACGTTTTTGCAACACGTGTGCACGGTACTGGGGCGAGAAGCGCACTGTGAAGCAGAACCAGCCTCCGCCTGGCTGTTCGGACGAGAACAGATTTGAGCGGCGCTAGAGCGACAGCCCCGTTTTGAAAAGGAGCCGGCTTCCATCAGCTTGACTGCTGAAAAATCGAGGCTTCGGGATTGTGTCTTGTGAGCAGGTATCAAGCGAAACGCCTGGGCCGTCTGACGGACACGTCTGGCGGTGCGATGTGGAGGCGTGCGCTACGCATGATGTGGAGGCCAGTGTGTGGCGTCCACGCATGATGTGGAGGCGTGCGCTACGCATGATGTGGAGGGCAGTGTGTGGACGTCTGGCGTCTGGCCGTGCGATGTGGAGGCCAGTGTGTGGAGGATCGTGGCGGCTGTCAGCCACGGCACGGGCGGGCCTCCATCCGCCTGCGCAGGCGCTGCTGCTGGCGATCGGCAACCCCGGCCTCGCGACCTACAAAACGGGGCGATGGGCGGGCACAGGGCGTGGAGGCAGACAGACGGGGTGATGGGCAGACCGTCAGCGTGTGTGGACGAGGCGGGCGAGGGTGCTCGGTTTCTGACTCGTTGTCTTGCCGATCGGCGCGGGCCCTCGCACTCCCCCTCCCCCCCTCCCCCCGTAGAGTAGATCGTGTGGCCGTTTCTGGCGCCTGCTTCGGGGTGGAGCCTCCCCCCGGTCGCACAACGCAGAGGTCCGGAGCCAGACCCCCCCCCCCTTCCCCGCCCCCCTCCCTCCGCCCACTGTCGAAACGCCGCATGAGAAGACGCCCACGAGGAGGGAGGAGGAGGCGGCG
>CAUYUJ010006335.1:573563-618563 GCA_963575745.1 Prorocentrum cordatum | reverse complement strand
GCCGCGACTCTGGAAAGATTTTGTGAAATTTTTGATGGCGTCAGTTCCGCGACGAAACCTGCGACGCATGCGCGCTGATGTACTGGGGGTTATGTCTTGACTAAGATGTCCAAGGCAGCACGGGCTCGCCCCCGTCCGACAGCAATAGGCAGCTGCGGTGTAAGGAGAGTTTGGGGCGGGGGCCAACGAGTGACCTGTGCTTTGATGTCGCGAGGTTGGGTGGAGTTTCGAGGGGCCGTCTACCTTTCGGGATCTGCGAGGTCAGCTGCTGGGCGCCGCCACTCCAGCCCGTGCTGAGGCTCTCTGGGCCAGGCGGCGCTTCGCGCCAGCGGGCGTGCTCGTCGACGGGCGGGGCGTCGTCAAATTCGCCCTCGGCGCCCGCGCGGAGCGCGCGGGCAGGCCGCGGGCGCGAGACGTCGCCGTCGACGACTTGGGGGGGCGGTCTTCCCGCCAGGGCTCCCCGCAGGTGCGCCGGCCGCGTCTTCCGCCACTCGGGCGCTCTGGAGGCTATCCAGCTGCGGCGGGCGTTTGGCCTGGAGTGGCAAAGGGGTCTCTTGTCTGCCGGGGGCCCGGCGCCGGAGCGCTGCGCTCGCGGCAGCCCGCGCGCCGCTTCGTCGACGAGCTGATTCGGGCCGCGACGCCGCGGCGCCCGGGCGCCCTCCTTGCGCTCCGTCGGGCGCTGCGTGCCCGATGCCGCGCGAGGCCGGCAGTGGCGACGGCGAGGGCGTCTGCGGCCAGCGGCTTGACCCAGCGCTGAAGCACCCCCCGCTCGATCTGCAAGCGCGGCCCCACGCGCGCGCGGCCGCGCCGAGCGCCTCCTCTGGGGGCGCCGAACGGAGATGCGCGGAGGTCGACACGGAGCGAGCGGCCCCCGAACTGATCCACGTCACCGAGGTCAGCGCAGTGGTGGAGGCCGTCTTGGACCTCGATGTGACACACCGCAGATGTTTTGTCATGCGGCTGCCCAGGAACAGCGATTGATCTCCCCGAGTCTGCGAGCTGCCCGCGAAGGCGCACGCTGAGGGCCTAGCTTGTGGTACGAGCGCGCGGGAAGCACTTCTCTGAGGGGCCGCATGTCCCACTCAAGCTCAGCGCCGCCAGGTGGACCAGGTGCATCATATCCCGCAATCGTGATCACATCCTCACGAGCCTCGTTGCCCCAGTCGCCATGTCAATATCACGTCTGGCCCCGTTCAAAGTGCAATGTTGCTCGCGAGCTGCCGCGCTTAAATATCCGAAGACGTCGACCAGCTTAGCATTCGTGTGCTCGTACCAGCTATCAAGCACCTCGACAAGCGGTCCCACGAGTCTCTTCCAAGGTGGCTGCCGATCGGGCGTGGGCACCCACGTGCTTGCCATGCCTGATGATATCTTGAAATCTGGATGGGCTGGTCGGCGAGGTCCCGCAGGCGCACGCCGCAACGAATCGATGCCCTCGGCCATCTGCTCCAAGCGTTTCTCCACGATGAAGAAATCAATCGTCGACCCGCAACCATCCTGAGAGAATGCGCAGAAGAACAGGGTCCATCGACGCTGGCGAGTTGCTCCAATCTCCACCGAGACAATTGGGCGCGCGATGCTGAAGGGCATGTTCCCTTAGCGCTCGCGCGATCTTGAGACTCCGAGGTGCGAGCCGTTCTCCAACGAGCAAACCGCACGCGCCAGCCATGGAGATGCCCAGCTGCGACGCGCGCGCGCGCGCGGATCACCTGGCTGCGCGAGTTCCCGCGCCTGGAAATGACCCCGAATGAAGCGCCCGCGCCGCCAGGAAACTAATCGCCATGATGAGGACTCCAGCCGGCGCTTTGCCATGCTCAGTTTTGCCTGCTGGTCCACAAGAGACTTGCAATCCTCGGCGGCGCAAAGAAGACCCCACTTGAACGTGGCGTTGCGGCAACAACCAGTGTTCTTGAATTAGGATGGTTAACGCAGATAGCCGAGGCAAGACAGTCTCACAAGTTTTCCTAGAAGAGCCTTTGATGATGATGAAGGCTAGAACTTCCCTGATCTTTTGTTGGAGGCCCCGGGTTAAACGCGCGAGGTGCCTGTCCCTGACCCCCGGTCGAACGGGCGAGCTGGCTTCGGATTGCTGTCAAGGATGTCATGGATTTCGCCTCGAAGGTCAGGCCCGATCCAGGTGCTGAGGATGAGGCTTGCCGTGTGGGTCCTGCTGTGGGCACTTGGGGATGTGCCCCCTGCCTGCTTCCGCTGCTGCTGCTGCTGCTGCAGAGCCTGCGCCGCCTCCTCCATCGCCCCCAAGCTGAAACTATCCTCCTCCGACAACTACACCTCATTCCACCTTCCGCATTTTTCCCTGATCGTATTGTCGTTGGTTCTTCGTGTTCGACGCGAATATGTTCAGCTCGTTCTTTGACTGGGCCAATCAATTTGTTGCGCTGCCCCCATCGAACGCTGCTTTGAATTTAGACAGTCTTGCCATCGCTTCTTCTTCAACTTCTTCCGCGAGGTCAGCGAACTCTGACAGGCCGAACATCCGCCCTGGAACAACATCGCCAAAGTCTACCCTGCTGGACAATGCCTGCTCAATACACATATTGGGCCGCTGCGCTTCTGGCTCTGACCGCCCGCGAAGACCAGCAGCTTATTGTAGTCGTGCTCATGCTGCTGCACCCCCCCCCCGAAGCCGACGGACCTGCGCCGCGCGGTGCGCGAGCTGCTGGGGCGCGCGATCATGCGCCGTGACCTGCTGCTGCAAAAGCCTCGCGACATGCAGTGCCTGCTTGTGGGCCGTGTCCGCCTTTGCTGGAACCGCCTGCCGCGGCGAGACAAGAGCTCTCTTCTCTGCCTCCATTTCTCTCTCGCATTTCCGCGCCAGGTCCCCACTGCCGCACTTGCGGGCGATGCATTGCTGGAGAGTGCTGGTGGACATCACCTGGGTACCTGAATCAGCGCGGGCAAATGGGACAGACGCAGGAGGGGGGCCAAGCGTGTCGCCACCAGACTGCAGTCGGCCCTGACCACCGTTGCTTCGACCTCCACCTCTGGAGCACAGCGGGGGCGGCGGTCATTCTGTCGGAGCGAGAGCTGGAATATCTTTCCATGATCTTCCGCAATGCTTGCGCCGGCGCCAGTGCCAGTCTGGCATGTCCACAACCGCTGTTCTTCCACAGAGTGTGAGAAGCAGAAGACGACGCGGCCACGGATGCCGGGGAGCTCTCGAGAGACGGCGCTGAGAAGTCGTGCTGAATGTTTGCTCCACCAGGAGCTCAAATGGAAATCTTCACCTGGCCAGGCGATGGGGCGAGCCGTTGTGGGCCGCTGCTCCCCCCGCGCCAGCGAGGTCAGTTCCAGGGTCAAATCGGCAGCGGACTTGAGCCAAAATGGCAACGGCGAGAACCCCGCCGCCGCCGACCTCGGTCTCGAACTCCCCCCGAGCATTCCCCCCCAGGCGCCGAAGGCCCCCTCGGGCACGCGGCAGAATGCTCGCCAACCGCGCCGCCTCTGGCGGCAGGCACTCGTCGTCCAAGTCATCGCAGAGCGGCGCCCAGAACTTACAATCGCGCGGCCGGACGCGATGCCCGCCACGCGCAAGAGCTGCCTGCATGTCGGGCCAGCAGTCCGCCAGGGTCACTGCCTTCGTGAACAGATGGGCGTCTTCCTGATACCCGACTGCGCCCATGAAATCGAGCTCCGGAAACGCCTCCAGAAAACCCTCGAGGCCATGGCGAGCATGATCGGCATCAGCCGGGCGCCTTGCCAGTCGCCCCCGGACTGCCAGGGGCCGTCGCCAGCGCGGCAAGCGCAGGGGGCCGCTTGCGGCAGGCGCGCGCGCAGCTGGAACGGTGGGCGCGGCCGCGCGCGCTCTCGAGGTCAGCGCTGGTAAGGACGTTGACATCTGATGGTGATGTGGAGTAGCCGCACCGAAGACTTCCCCCACTTTTGATACTCAAACATGATGAATATTTGGTAGTTGCACTGGCTGAAGGATACCGACCCCCAGCTCGCAAGCCTCAGCCATCATCTCAGAACGTTGGCGTCGGTGCTGCGAAGTGTCAAGGGTGATCCTTCCCGGTTTCGCAGTAACTCGTGGGACAGACGTCCAACAATTTGCGTGGAGGCCCCACCGTCGTGCAATGTTGGTACGTGAAATCTGATACTCCGTGCAATCTGAGACTGTCTGAAACTTGGCCAAAGCGCCCCGCGGCGTGAGCAGGGCCGTCCCGTCTGCCGCCTCGTCAACTGCGCCAGCCATGAAGACCCCGGGGAACCTCCTGTCGGCGACGGAGAGCGTCTCTACGAATAGCTTTGAGAAGTCTGCCCGACATGGGCTCCACGTCGACCGCGTAGATCGCCTCAGAATCCCGCCTTGTCTGGCACGCGACCTGCAGGCACCGCGCACGGCACATGGCACGAAGTATGTGCTGCACCCACTTGGCGTAGCGTTCTTCACCAGTCCATCCACCAGGCGGCGTACACGGTGATCGTGACCGCGGCGAGCCACCGCTGGCTTTGGCAGCCTCCTGCCGCGGCGGGCCGCCGCCGGCCTGGGCTGCGAGCTGCTCGGCCCAGCTGCGAGCGAGATACACGACGAGAGGCGGGACTCCAGAGCCCGAAGCACCCAAGCTGGCGGGACTCCAGAGCCCGAAGCACGCCTTTGGACAACTCGTCGATGCATCCGCCCTCAGCGAGTTTCAGGAGGACCTCGGCGCACGCGACCGGCCGAAGCTTGCGCCGGCTCGGGCTGCCCAGCAACGAACCGCAGTCGACAAGTGAGATGCAGACCGCCGTCCACAACACGACCACGTCGCACTGCACTCGGCCCTGCTTCCAAATTTGGGCCCACCGTGCCAGGGCCTGCACTCCCCCGGCCGCTTCCCCGATGCACTTGAAGAAGTTCCGTCAGGTGCTGAGGCCGCATTGCGCTGCGTCCCGCAGCACGCGCAGCTTGCGACGCACCGTGCGGTACCTTGGCGCTGGAGCCTTCCACGCGTCAGCGAGGGCTCGCCGGCATTCACCGCGGAGGGCAGAAACCTCCTGGTCGTCGACGGCTTCGGCCACGAGCTCATCGATGCGGGCAGCAGTCTCCTCAGCGAGCGGCGTCCGCACGGCTTCTGTCAGCAGCGCCTTGGCCGCACGGACGGCGCCCACACTCTGTCTCCTGGCAGCCTTCCTGAACGCCTCCTCGTCGGTCAGCGGCTGCCCTGGGAGCTCCGCGTCCCCGGTAGCAGCGGCGCCGTCGCGGCCCGCATCTTGCGCACGCACTCCAACAGGAGAGTCGCGTCATCTCCCAGCCCAGCGCCAGGGAGCCGCCCGCGGACCCTCGCGGCGCAGGTGAAGTCACGTGCGCCTGCAGGTGCCAAATGCGGCGGCTCCGAGTCGAGCACGTCCGCTCTCGCCTCGGGCTGGTGCCTCAGCAGCAGAGCTGCCGCGACCCACAAGAGCCGCTCCACGCCAGAACTCGGCATGCCTCGCAGAACTCGCAGAACTCGGCATGCCTCGCATCCGCTCCAACACCCTCGCAGAACTGGGCATGCCCTCCACGCTGTTCTCTCATAGGGTATGTCTGCATGCGAGCGACCGAGCCAAGCCCGCTTCGGCGCGCCCTCCCAGTGCCCCCTGGAGGCGGAAAGGGCTCCTCTTGCAAAATTCTGGCCCTTCGCCAACCTTTCCGATTGCGGTTTGCTACCCTAGTGTCAGGTCGGGCACGTCCCCCTACAGGTGGGTTTTGGGCGAAACATTTACAATACTCAAAACATACCCCCAAATAGTAAAAAAAAAATCGTCCCCAGACTATGGTTCGACTATTCTTGAATATTTCCCTGTAGGGGGACAGGCCCGACTTAATCCTAGTGTGTGTATGTTGTGTGTGCGTGCGTGCGTGCGTGCGTGCGTGCGTGCGTGCGTGCGTGCGTGCGTGTGCGTGTGCGTGTGCGTGTGCGTGTGTGTGTGTGTGTGTGTGTGTGTGTGTGTGTGTGTGTGTGTGTGTGTGTGTGTGTGTGTGTGTGTGTGTGTGTGTGTGTGTGTGTATGTCTCTGTGTGTGTATGTGTATGTGTATGTGTATGTGTATGTGAATGTGTATGTGTATGTGTATGTGTATGTGTATGTGTATGTGTATGTGTATGCGTGTGCGTGTGCGTGTGCGTGTGTGCGTGCGTGCGTGCGTGCGTGCGTGTGTGCGTGCGTGCTTGCGTGCATGCGTGTGTGCATGCGTGTGTGTGTGTGTGTGTGTATTGCCAATCCGCCAGAACAGTCACCCTCTGCCCAGCCGCCGACGCAAAAAGCGTATTTGCGGGGGGAGTTGCGTCGGTGTTACTTGTGTTTGTTTCTTGGGCGTTTTCATGTCATGCCAAGCTGTGTTTCTTAGGTGCTTGTTTTTTGTTATGTTGCTTCGAAGTGCTCTTGTGTTATAGGGTGTGCTTGTTTGTTTACTTGTTTTTTTGTTTGGGGGGGGGGCGTTCTCTCACGCTGTTCGGGAACCAAAGGGAATGCCACACCTGCAGAATCCGCTCTCCTACGTGAGGGGCACGAGGAGGAGCATGACGAGGAGGAGCAGGATCCGGAGGGCGGAAAGCAGGAAGGCCCCTCCTGCTCGCTCCTCGTCCTCCTGCCCCCTCCTCCAGCGGCGGCGGGCCCCGATCGTGCTGGCGGCCTCCGACAGCCCACCGCGGCCGCGCGCGCGCGGCTCTTTGCGTGGCGCGCGTGGGGGCCGCCCGGCCGGGAGGAAAACAAGCCGAGAGGGCGCCCCAAGAGGCCCCAGGACGGGCAACAAGAGATCTCCGACGGCATCAGCTTCCTCCTCCTCCTCCTCCTCCTCCTCCTCCTCCTCCTGTTCTGTTCTGTTCTCTATGGAGACAGGTGTCAGTGCCACCTGCCCCTAACAACATACACAGCTTAGGACCCAATACCTTGATCAGCCCCAGCTGGCAAAAACAGGCCAAAACGGGTGAGGAGCTGACCAGGTGTCCACTTCTCCTCCCACAGACCATCAATTAAATCACAAGCCTCAGGCTCAGCCCCCCCTGAAAATTGGACCCCTTTGTGCGACGCACGGACCAGGGACACCAAATCCAACGGGGTGGGCGATCGGTGGCCTGTGACCGACCAACCCTTGTACTGCCGAGCCCAGCTGGGGAAGTCCCCTTTGGCGAACCTCGTCCTCTGTCGTCTGAGGTCCTTGGTGGGGGGGTGGCCTGGGCATCTATTGGCTAGCGAGGCCACACCAGCCCACGCATAGCCTCCGCAGCAGATGCATGACATCACCCACCCACTACCAGCAGCCCGACTCCCATCCCCCACGAAGACCTTTGCTTTGCACTCGACCCTGTGCTTCAGGTACGGATTTCAGACTGTCCAGTGATACAGTGCTCTGGTTGATATGCGCGAGGCCTCCAGCCATCACACCAGCAGAGGTCTCTAATGTACCAGATCCTGTTGGTACTGCGGGGCAGAAGTCGACGTTGAGGCCCTTCATCCTCATCGAGCCTTTGAACTTAGCAATCTGAGCGGCCTCCAAAACTCGAGTCTCCTGCCCAGCCCAAAACTGAGGCCTCGGGCCCCTCACATCCTCCATGCGCCAGTCCAGGACAGTTTCCCAAGAAGCCCAGGAGTTAGCATTGCAGGAGAAAAACAACCAACAGTTCCTCCTGTCTCTGGCTTTCTTGCCCTTCCTGATCCTAGTACAACTCGGGGAGGAGGAAGCGCCAGCTGACTTCGCCGACAATGACAGAGGCGGCGCCGTAGGTGCAGCGGCTGAAACTTGCGCCACGCACTTTGCATCCTGTCTAACATGCCGTGAGGCATTCGCCTCCCCGACCTGGCCACTGAGACGCTCCCCCGATTTAAGGCCTAGGCCACCTGCATGGCTCGGGGGGTCTGCAGGTGCCAGGTCTGCCGACGAACCCGTACACCCAGAAGTCGATCCAGAACTCCATGGACCTGATGACCAAGTACTACCCACGCTTCCGCCTCTTGGCTGCGGCCGCCTGGAGCTGAGACTGTAGCTTGCGCCTAGCCTCTCGGAGGACCTCACGTGCTTCATTGACACTGTCACCTTCAGCCGATGCCGCCCGCTCCTTGGCTTGTCGTAGAGCCTCGGCAGCCTGTGCGAGGGACAGCTCGTCGGCTTCATCGATCTCCATGTCATCCTCATCATCGCCATCATCCCCTGGCACAGCAGGAGGAGGGACAGCGCCGTTGCGAGCAGCGACCGCTTGAGCCTCCAGCATGCCGAACAGCGCCTCGAGGTGCTTGGCGGCTTTCTCGTCACCTTTCTGCCCTCTGAACCACTCCCGAAACTCCGCTGAGGCCGACCCCAGCTGCTGCTCCTCCAGCTTGAGGACAGGTCCGTCCGACTTGGCCAGCGACCTGGCGAAGCACTCCTTGGCCTCCTGCTCGAGGGCCGCGACCTGCCTCCTCGCCTCCACCAGGGACTCATTGGCGGACTTGAGGCGCTCCTCGAGCATCTTGCGCGCCTCCTCCACCTCTTCCGTGACCGTGGCCAGCTTCGTCTCGAGCGTGGCTGCCGTGGTGCGCGCCTTCTCGAGCCTGGTGGTGATGCTATGCTGCTGGACATGCGGGGGCTTCGCATCATTGATGGCTTTATGAATCTTGGCTGCTATCTCCTCCGCCAGCAGCTTGTCTTCTTGATGGGCTGCATTACGAGCCGCCCTCTGCCAGTGAGCAAGCCTCTCCTTGGACTCCTTCTGGTCGTCGGGCTGGGGCAGACCTCCTGAGCTGTCACACTCAGTCCTCCACGGCGGGGGAGGTGAGGACGTAGAGTACGGTGCCGACTTCTTCTCGAGGCCCTCCAACCGACCCAAGATCTTCTTGAGCGTTGCGTCAAGCGGGCTGCCCGTACTCCATTGACCTTTCGGCTGCGCACCCTTGTTGGCACCACCTGCGACCATCTGCTCGTGGGCAGCCTTTGCACTCTTCTGGACCGATGGCGGCGCCACCGCACCGCAGGCACACTTGATGCGAGACGCCCAGTTGCCAGAGCGATGGCATTTTGTGCAAGCCCACAGCGGCTTCCTCGGCCCCAAGAGGACATCTCTCGAGCCCATGGACTCAGCGCCGCCGATAGGAAGGTGCCAGAACTCCTGCTCACCCAGCCTGGGCAGGCACTGGGGGTGAGCACAGTGTAGAAACCTGAAAGCACGGGGGCCTTGAGCCGCCCCCTTGGCTGCAGTCAAGCTCCAACGTCGGGAGCAGCGTTGGAACTTGAGCCAAAATGGCTACGGACCTCCTCCTCCTCCTCCTCCTCCTCCTCCTCCCTCCTCCTCCTCTCCCCCCTCCTCCCTCCTCCCCCCTCCCCCTCCTCCCCCCTCCCCCCTCCTCCCCACCCCCCTCCTCCCTCCCCCCCCCCCCCTCCCCCTCCCCCCTCCTCCCCCCCCCTCCTCCCTCCTCCGAGAGGGCGCCACGGGAGGTCTCCGACGGCATGAGCTGCTCCACCATCCGGGCCGCTGCTTCCTCGAGCCCGGCCCGCTCAGGTGCCCGCCGCCGGGCCCCAGGGGCCCTCAAGCAGGGCCGAAGCTGTACTTTTGAAGGGGAACCGGGACACAGAAAGAAACAGACACAGAAATCAATAGACACGAATAGCAAGATTCCCCAAACTTCCAGCCTTTTCTGGGCTTTTGTCTTCCCCCCCCCCACTTCCCATGACTGCCCCATATGTTCCTGGGAGTCGGCGGTTCCTGGTGTCTGTGTGGTTTTTTTCTCCCTCCTGAACCTTTGCGGTGCCTCGCGTGTTCTCGCTCCGTCGTTCGTGCTCCCTCGCTCTGCCCTCGCTCCGCCTCGAATGCAACAAGGCACACGAACACACACACACACAGACACAGACACAGACACAGACACACACACACACACACAGACACAGACACACACACACACACACCCACCCACCCACCACACCCACCCACCCACCCACCCACGCACCCACCCACGCACGCACGCACGCACGCACGCACGCACGCACGCACGCACGCACGCACGCACGCACGCACGCACGCACGCACGCACGCACACACACACACAGCACACACACACACACACACACAAGGCGGCCCACGGGATGGCCCAAACTGGGGGGCCACATGCGAGCCCTACCCCTATCCCCCCACGATTTCTGAGGGGGAGGGTGGGGTAGGGCTCGCATGTGGCCCCCTAGCAGGAGCGCCCCCTTTCGACGAAGAAGAAAAAGCCACGCAAGCACAAACTGTTGGCGCTCCGCGCGGAGATTCTTGGATCCGCGCTGGGGTAGGGCTCGCGTGTGGCCCCCCAGGGGTGCCGGGGCACGCGCCCGATCCGTAGGAGCCCCAGGGAAAGAACCTGCGCGACGCATAGAAGCGGAGGAGGAGGAGGAGGAGGAGGAGGAGGAGGAGGAGGAGGAGGAGGAGGAGGAGGAGGACACAGCGGCCCCACGCCGCGGCCTGCGCGGGGCACGCCCGCGTGGGGCACGCACCGCGCGGCGAGGAGGGCGCTCGCGCGCGAGCCTGCGCGGGCAGTGTGCGCGCGACCGTCGGCGCTGTCGATCACCTGGGAACCTGCAGTAGGGGCGTTGACCCAAGGAACCCTAAATAAGGAACGAGGCCTCTTTTTCCCATAAGCTTAGCTTCGATGTCCCATCGAAGCCCTGAGCAAAACCAGGGGCGAACTGCAACACAACTGAGGAACACCGAGCCCCTCGCCAACGAAAAGGGTTCCTTCCTCAGTGCCCCGACTGTACACCGCGCGGTGCTGCGCGCGGCTGCGCAAGCTCGCGCTGCTCTCGCGAGCGGTGCGCCGTGGTCTCCGAGAAGCTCCCGCGGATCGGGCACGCCAGGGCGGCGGCGCTCGTCTGGGCCGGAAACATCCGGCCCTGCCCCCCCCCTCCCGGCTGGGGGAGAGCGCTGCTCCTGAGGTCTCCCAGACGGGGCCGGAGCAGGTAGGGTCGGAGCATCGCGCGGCATCGCCGATGCATCGCCGATGCGTCGGCGACGTCGGCGCGGAGAGCCTCGGGCCCCACATCGAGCAGCATCGCCGAGGCATCGGCGATGCGGCGCGATCCTCCGACCCTGCCTGCCCGGACCCCATCCAGGAGGCCTCGATGCTCGTGGGCGGCGAGCGTGTCCGCGTCCACGGCCCCTTGGGCCTCGAGTCCTCTGCCCCCGGGCCGCGACCCGGCGGATCAACGGAGGGCACGTCCCCCCACAGGCGGATTTCGGGCGCAGAATAAAAGATAGCCAAAACATATTCAAAAATAGTCAAGAGGAGAGAGGGAGAAGAGAGGGAGGAGAGAGGGAGGAGGAGGAGGAGGAGGAGGAGGAGGAGGACGAGGAGGAGGAGGAGAAGGAGGAGGAGGAGGAGGAGAAGGAGGAGGAGGAGGAGGAGGGCGAGGGGTGAGAAGAGGAGGTTGCGCTCACGCCATGTACCCAGCATCCGAATCGTGTGGCCATATCGTGCGAGTGGCGGAGCAAAAAGATCCGCAACCGTGCATCTGGCACGAAGTGGAGTGCCCCAATGCTCATGCAGTACTGAGGGGAAGACGCTGTGCCTCTGCTAAGCGACCTCCCAGACCCTCCCATGAGTCCAAGAGAGCCCCGAGTCACCGAACCATCGCTCCAAGACGCCCAAGATGGCCTCAAGATGGCCAAATCAGCCTCCAAGACGCCACAAGATGCCTCCAAGAGGCCTCCCCAGAGACAAACAGCCTAGCATTGATCTTCCTTCAGATGTTTGAAGGATTTTGGCGTTCGCGCCTTTTCGGATTTCCGACACTCCAAGACGGCCACGTGGCCCCCAAGACCACTCCACGACGACCCAAGAGGCCTCGGAGAGGGCCCCCGGATGGCCTGAGTGCGCCTCAAGACGGTCCAAGAGGGCCCCAAGACGGCCCCAAAAGGGAACACGAACCGAAAATCCGAGCCTTCCGCCCAAAGAAGCCCCCAGGAAGCCCCAAGAGGCGCCCAAGAGGCCCCAGGAGGCGCCCAAGAGGCCCCCAAGAGGCCCCAAGAGGCCCTAAAGAACCTCCTAAACGGCCCCCAAGAGGATTCAAAACTGCCTCCAAGATAGGGCGACGAAATCTATACATATCCACTGCTCCCTGGCCAGGCACACCGTGAACCCAGCAGCAGTGTATACGCCACACCCTCCTGGCTGGGCCAGGAGGGCGTATACACAGCTCCTGGGTTCAGAGTGGGCCTGGCCAGGGAGCAGTGGATATGTATAGATTTCGTCGCCCGACAAGAGGCCCCCGAGACCCCCCCACGAGATCCCAACGAACATCAAATCGGCTGTCTACCCAGAACCCAGGCACAGGTGGCGGGATGGGCCGAAGGCCATTAGACAATGATAACCTGGACCTCTGCCTTCTGGCCAGGATCTCGTGGGTATTCCAGCCGTGGCCACGAGGGCTCTCCAGAACGAGCAACACCTGAGATTCGACGTTGTGAGGAAATCGACAGCATCGCGAGAAATCATTACCAGAGCCCCAATCCCAATTGTCCTGTCACTTTTCTCGAAACGGATCGATATGTGACCGTCACGTTGCCCGAAACTGGGTGAACATATGGATCTGTGTGATGGTCCAGGAGCCCGAAAACCCAGCGAAAACGCCAAGTGAGAGAAAATTGCAACGCCCGGATCTCCGGGGCGTCATCGATACTCTCTTCCTCCCCTGAGCGGGGGTAGATGTGGACACGCTCGCCGCCGAGTGCGCTGCCGCGCGGCGGGACCCTCTCCGCTCGCGCCGCTCGCTGGAACGAGCCCCAGCCCCCCCCCGACGTTATAATCACAGTCGGGGCGTTGACCCAAGGAACCCTAAACAAGGAACGGGGCCCCTTCCTCCCATAAGCTGAGCTTCGACCTCCCATGGAAAACCCCAGGAAAACAGGAGGCAAACTGCGGCACAGTCAAGGGAACACCGCGCCCCTCCCCAACGAAAAAAAGTGTTCCTTCTGCAGGGCCCCGACTGTGGTCCACAGCATGGGCCCCGCGAGGTCTTCGTCCGCTGCTCCCCGGGACCAGCTTCTCATCGCATCGCCGGCGGCACGAGAGCTGCCCGAGAGCTGTCCGAGCTGTCACCGGGGGCGACTTCGCGCCTCGTGACGTGCACCTGGCCGCCTGCTGCTTCCCAGCCGTGGCCACCAGCTTTTCATCCTGAGTTGTTTCTGGACGGCCCCGGGGCCTGGCGACAGCCCCCAGGATCCGACTGTCCCAGCAAAACACTGGCCATCGCTCGGACGTCCATTTCCTGTGTTTTTTTTTTGGTTTCGTGCGTGGTTTTTTCGCCAAATGGTCGAGGATGCTCCTCGATGGTCCTCCCCGAAGGAAAAATGCACACGTCCGAGCGATGCCAAGCCCAGGAGCCGACTGCCCCAGCAAAACACACGACGTAGCAGCAGGGCGAGAGCACGGCCATGCTCACCTTCGTGCGTCTGTTGCAAAAGATATCGTGGCCGTCTGGGCCCAAAATGTAGCCGGCACTGAAGGCAAGAGCACGGTTCACGACTACAACGCACGAGAGAGAGAGAGAGAGAGCGTGATCCATCGCCGCCTTGAAAATGGAAATTCCCCCCCCCCCCCCCACCCTCTTCCTCTGGAACCCAGAGGTTCCCCCCCCCCTCCGAAAATCCCTCCCCCATGCTCGAACCGCCCCCCCCCAACCCCCACCCCATCCAGAAAACCAGGGGGGGTCACTACCAGTTCGAACCCCCCCTCCCCCCCGGGACACCGGGCGGGGTCACTGCTGGTTCGACCCCATCCCCACTCGCCGGGTCCCCACCACCGTCCTCACCACAGTCCCCACCACCACCGTCCCCACCACTGTCCCACTTTCCCCACTGTTCCCACCACTGTCCCCACCAGTGCCCCCACCACTGTCGCACTGTCCCCAGTGTCCCCACCACTGTCCCTACCACGGTCCCTCTCCTCACTGTCCCCACTGTCCCCACCACTGTCCCACTGTCCCCACTGTCCCATTGTCCCCGCTGTTCCCACCGCTGTCCCACTGCTCCCTTTGTCCCCACCACTGTCCCACTGTCACCACTGTTCCCACCGCTGTCCCACTGCGATGTCTCACTGTCCCCACTGTTCCCACCGCTGTCCCACTGTCCCCTCTGTCCCCGCCACTGTCCGCACTGTACCACTGTCCCAATTGTCCCACTACCGTCCTCACCAACGCCCTCACCACTGTCCCCACCACCAGCGTCCACACCACCGTCCCACTGTCCCCACTGTCCCCACCTCTGTTCCACTGTCCCCACTGTTCCCACCACTGTTCCCACCAGTGCCCCCACCTCTGTCGCACTGTCCCCACCACTGTCCCCACCACTGTCCCACCTTCTTCACTGTCCCCACCAGTGTCCCCACTGCACCACTGTCCCATGATCCCACCACCGTCCTCACCACCGCCCTGACCGCTGTCCCCACCACCACCGATCCAACCACTGTCCCACTGTCCCCCCACCACTGTCCGCATACCCACCGTCCCAACCACTGTCCCGCTGTCCCCACTGTCCCCACCACTGTCCCACTGTCCCCTCACCACTGTCCCCACCACCACCGGCCCCACCACTGTCCCTCTGTCCATACTGTCCCCACCACTGTCCCACTTTCCCCACTGTTCCCACCACTGTCCCCACTGTCCCCACCAGTGCCCCCACCACTGTCGCACTGTCCCCAATGTCCCCACCACTGTCCCCACCACGGTCCCGCTCTCCCCACTGTCCCCAGTGTCCCCACCACTGGCCCACTACCCCCACTCCCCACCACCATCCCCGCCACCGTCCCAACCACTGCCCCCCCACCACCGTCCCAACCACTGCCCCCCCACCACCGTCCCAAGCACCGTCCCCACCAGTCCCCCATCTGGAGTGGGGGAGGGGAATCGTTTGTCGGCGGCGAAGGGGGGGGGATCGAACCGTTAGTGCTCCCCCCCTTTTCATGATGGACCCGGGGGGAACCGCCAGTGACCACCCCCCGGTTTTCGGAGGGAGGGGGGACGGGTTGGAAACCCCCATGGACCCCCCCAGGTTTTGTGCCAACAGCGGCAGAACACGCTCTTTCCATTGTGAGGAAGTCTCAGGCGAAATGGCTGCCGGCAGTGGGCGACGTGTGGCTCCCCGTCCCCGCCGTGGGTTTCTCCTGTGGCCATTGTCACCACAACCAGAACTCCTCTAGGCGAGGCGCTACGGAGGACGCAGTGTCCCCCAACAGACCACCCCAATGGCAACAAGCGACGCGTGGGGGCCCCGTGTGGCCCATGGGCCCTGCGAAGCCCTTTGGGACCTCTGCGACCCGCGTGGGGCCCTCTGGGACCCGCGGGACGTCGCCGAGGGGGCCGGGGGGCCGCCGTGGGCCGCCCCGCGCGCGCGCGGCGCGGCCCGCCCGCCGCGGCCGTCGGCCGTCGGCGCCGCTCATCTTCAGACCTTGCTGGCCTCCTTGCCGGCGACGAGGGGCTCGGTCTCCTTCGCCGTCGCCTGTCGGGGGGAGAGGCATGATGGGGGACCACGCGCGCGCCGCCGAGGAGGGTCAAGCTAGGCATCTGGCACGGGGGCCGACCTGCGGGCATGCTGGGAAACAACTCCTGGGAGGCCTTCGTGAAAGCGGTAAAGGGCCATTCGACCTGGGCCGGCACAGAAACGGAAAGAGCGCTTCAGAAACAGAAACCGAACTTACTCACACCACCGTTCGTACTGGGAGCCTTGGCGTTGAGAGCTTGTTACGTCACCCCTCGCTCTTGGGAGCCTTGGTGTTCAGAGATTGTTGCGTTGCCGCCCGTTCCTGAGCCTTGAGTGGGCCTTGGTGTCAGGAACTTGTTACGTCACCGCTCTCTGCTGGGAGCCTTGGTCTTATCAGCTTTTAACCCGCATGGCCGTTTTAACCCGCATGGCCGTTTTAACCCGCATGGCCGTTTTAACCCGCACGGCCGTTTTAACCCGCATGGCCGTTTCAACCCGCATGGCCCTTTTTATCCGCATGGACGTTTCAACTCGCATGGCCGTTTCAACCCGCATGGCCGTTTTTACCCGCGTGGCCGTTTCAACCCGCACGGCCGTTTCAACCCGCACGGCCGTTTTAACCCGCATGGCCGTTTTAACCCGCATGGTCGTTTGAACCCGCATGGCCGTCTTAACCCGCATGGCCGTTTTAAGGCGCATGGCCGTTTTAGACCGCATGGCCGTTTTAACCCGCACGGTCCTTAAAAGCCGCATGGCCGTTTAAACCCAGATGGCAATTTTAACCCGCATGGCCGTTTGAACCCGCATGGCCGTTTTAACCCGCATGGCCGTCTTAACCCGCATGGCTGTTTTGACCCGCATTGCCGTTGTATCCGATAGGAATTCCATGATTTTGGCCTCGGGGCCCTCTTGGGACGCCTCTTGGGGGCCTCTTGGGGCTTCTTGGGGGGCTCTTGGGGCCTCCTGGGGGGTTCTTGGGGCGAAAGGCTAGACTTTTAAATTCGTGGTTCCCCTCTTGGGACAGTCTTGGGGCCCTCTTGGGCCGTCTTGGGCGCCTCTTGGGCCGTCTTGGGGCCCTCTTGGGCCGTTTTGGGGGCCTCCTGGGAGCCTCTTGGGCCGTCTTGGGGCGATCTTCAGCCGCTGGGGCCTTCGGTGCAGCCCCCATATGGGACCACGAGACGTGTGAGGGGTGCGCCGACATGGAAGAGGGAAGAGGATGAGGAGGAAGGAGGGAGGGAGGAGGAAGGAAGGAGACGCGCTTCGCTGCGAACCCGAAGCGATGACCCAACACACAGGATGGTTGGGAAAAAGACAACTCTAGAGAAGAACAAACGCCATAAACAGAAACTTTTGGCGCTCCGCGCGGATTTCTGTGATCTGTCCTGGACCCCCCTCCTTGGCGCGCGGAGCCCTTGGCGCGCGGAGCGCGCCAGGGACGGCGCCGGAGGTGCCGCCGGGGGGGGCCCAGCGCGGATCCAAGAAATCCGCATGAAGCACCAGAAGTTTACGTTTATGTGGTTTCTTCTTTTTCTTTTTCGAGAAAATTCAAGGCATCCATCCAAGGGGGCGCTCCCGCCGGGTCGCACTTCGCTGCGAATTCGAAGCGAGGACCCAACACACGGGAGGGCTGGGGAAAAAACAACTGCTGGTGAAATTCAAGGCATCCATCCAAGAGTAGAGGAACAGAGGAACAAAAAACCACATAAACATAAACTTTCAGCGCTCCGCGCGGATTTCTTGGATTCGCGCCTACCCCCCTTCCTGGCAACCCCAGCGCGGATCCAAAAAAAAACGCGCGGAGTGCCAAGAGTTTATGTGTATGCGGTTTTTCCTCTTCGAAGCTGCTGACGAAATTCAAGGCATCCACCCACAAAAGGTCTCCCACCTTCGCGCTTCGCGCTGCGCGAAGCGCAATAACTTCGCGCTCTCGCGCCGCCTCCAAGGCGAGAGGAGGAGGAGGAGGAGGAGGAGGAATCGGAACCGAACCGCGAAACGCGAATAACTTCGCGCCCTCGAGGGCGCCCCTGATCCAGAAGGGCGCTCCCGCCGGGTCGCCTCTGGAGGCCCCGGCGCGGATCCAAGAATCTCCGCGCAGAGTGCCAACTGTTTATGTTTGCGCGGCTTTTTCTTCTTCGTCGAAAGGGGGCGCTCCCGCTGGGGGGCCACATGCGAACCCTACCCCTGCCCCCCACGATTCCTGAGGGGGAGGGTGGGGTTCACTTCGCTCGGGCGCTCCCCAGCGAAGCGAACCCCGTCCCCCTCAGAAATCGCGGGGGGCAGGGGCAAGGTTCGCATACGGCCCCCTACCCGCCGGGTCGGTCGCCCCTGGAGGCCCCAGCGCGGATCCAAGAAATACCCGCGCGGAGCGCCAAAAGCTTATGCCTGCGTGGCTTCTTTTCTTCTTCGTCGAAAAGGGGCGCTCCCGCCAGGTCGGCCCTACCCGCCGGGTCGCCCGCCTTTTTTTTGGCGGCGCGCACAAGGGGGTGGGGGGAGGGGGGAGGGCTTCTTAGAAGGCGCCGGCCTTACATCTATAGATCAGGCCCGCGCCTTCCAAGAAGCAGGGGTGCTTCTAAGAAGCCCCCCCCCCTCCCCCCACCCCCCCCTCTGCGCGTGGCTGATTTTTTTCTTCTTCGTCGAAGGGGGGGGCGCTCCCGCCGGGTCGCCTTCCCCTCGCGCTCGAGCGCCTCGCGGGCCTTGCCGTACATCACGCCTGCCGCGCGGCCGCGGCGGGCGGCGGGGCCCCGCAGATCGCAGGGCGCGGCGGGCGACCGGCGGCGCGGCGGCGGGGCCGCCCCGGAGAGAGCCCGGCGTGGAGTCGGGCCTGTCCCTCCACGGGGGGAGCATTCCAAGATAGGCCAAAAGTGGTCTGGGGACCATTTTTTGGTTAGCTGGATTTTTTTGGGGGGTATCTTGAATTTTTCGCCCTCAAGCCGCCAGGCGCGAGGAGCATTCCAAGATAGGCCAAAAATTGTCTGGGGGCCATTTCCCTTGGCCATCTGATTTTTTTGGGGGGTATCTCGTGAACTCTTCGCCCACAAGCCGCCCGGCGTGAAGTCGGGCCTGTCCCTCCACGGGAGGAGCATTCCAAGATAGGCCAAAAATAGTTTAGGGAACCATCTTTTGGGGGGGGCTATCTGAAGGTTTTTTGGGGGTATCTTGAACTTATCGCCCACAAGCCGCCCGGCGTGAAGTCGGGCCTGTCCCTCCACGGGAGGAGCACTCCAAAATACAGTCGGGGCGTTGACCTAAGGAGCCCTAAATGAGGACCGAGGCCCCTTTTCTCCACAGGTTAGACTTCGATTTCCCATCGAGAACATGAGGAAAACCTGAGGCAAGCTGCGAAACACTTAAGGAACACCTCCCCAACGAAAAGGGTTCCTTCTTCAGGGCCCCGACTGTAGGCCAAAAATAATCAGGGGGCCATTTTTTGGCTAGCTGATTTTTTTGGGGGGTATCTTGAACTTGTCGCCCACAAGTCGCCCGGCGTGAAGCTGGGCCTGTCCCTCCACGGGAGGAGCATTCCAAGATAGGCCAAAAATAGTTTAGGGGACCATTTTTTGGGGGGGCTATCTGAAGGTTTTTTTTTGGGTATCTTGAACTTATCGCCCACAAGCCGCCCGGCGTGAAATCGGGCCTGTCCCTCCACGGGAGGAGCACTCCAAAATACAGTCGGGGCGTTGACCTAAGGAGGCCTAAATGAGGACCGAGGCCCCGTTTCTCCACAAGCTAGACTTCGATCTCCCATCGAGAACAGAAGGAAAACCTGAGGCAAGCTGCGAAACACTTAAGGAACACGGAGCCCCTCCCCAACGAAAAGGGTTCCTTCTTCAGGGCCCCGACTGTAGGCCAAAAGTGGTCTAGGGACCATTTTTTGGCCAGCTGATTTTTTTTTGTATCCGGAACTTTTCGCCCACAAGCCGCCCGGCGTGAAGCCGGGCCTGTCCCTCCACGGGAGGAGCATTCCAAAATAGGCAAGAAGTAGTCTGGGGGCATTTGTTTTTCCTATCTGAAGGTTTTTTTGGGGGGGTATCTTGAACTTGTCGCCCACAAGCCGCCTGTAGGGGGCATGCCCGACCCAATCCCGGCGTGACGATCTTTTTCAAGACGGGCGCTTTCGGCCGGCGCCCGGCCCCGGGGCCCTCACAGATCGGTCGGGCTCGGAAAGGAGCATCGTCTGGCCGACCCTTATATCCTCACTGGCGTGGCCTGGGGCCCACTGGCCGAGGTATCCCCCCATGGATGGGGATATGGGGTGCTCCCTTCGGGCTTCGAAGGGGACAATCTCCAACTGGGTGGTACGCGGGCGGGGCTGAGATACCCTGGCCCCTTTTTTTTATTCTCTTGCGCTGCCTCAAGGCTCTAAGCACCAATATGTCGTTCTTTGTGTGCAATTAATCAAGCGCTCAGCTGAGCGGTCTACAGCCGACAAAATTGTGTGTTGATATCTGATGGCAAAGCATCGAGCATCGCTTGAAAACACACTGGCGCCGTCCCGTCGGGAACGTCGGTAAGACTAGCTCAGGCACCCGCAACAAAAACGAGATACCCTGGCCCCTTGGGGACAGGGATCGGATCAACGATGCTGAGACAAAGGACGCTGACAGATGGGGTCCGGGACTCCAAAAGTGTTTTTTGCTGCGAGGTGGCACCGTCTTTCTGGCAGCGTCAGATCCGGGCGGCGGGCGAGACGAAGCCAGGACCAAAACAAGAGCTGGGTCGGGCTGGGACACATCGCGGATCCCGGCGACCCGGCGGTTCTGGAGGACGTATCGGGCGCCGCGGCCAGTCCAGAGCGCCCAGGAACGCTCTGAAAGCGTCCTGGAACGCTCTGGAATGATGGCGAACGGTGTATCTCACTAGCGGTAGGGGTGTAACGGTAGCGTTAGATCGGGCGCGTCCCCCTACACCCGTTTTTGTTTGCAAAAGTATTGTTATGATTATGACCGAGATTATGACTATTATTGTTAATAGTATTAGTATTACTATTATTAGTATTATTATTATTAGTAGTCGTATTAGTATTATTATTCGTATTATTATTATTCGTATTAGGAGTATTTTTATTACTCTTAATATGAATTTTATTGATATTATTATTCGTATTATTGTTAGTCGTATTATTATTTGGATTCGTGCTACTGTTGTGATCCGTATGATTATGATTATACGTATGATTATTACTACTCGTAAAAATTATCCCCGCAAAGCAACCTAACAGCGATGTGTAGAAGCATATCTGAAAACATTCCCCTTAAGATTCAAATGAAAATCCAGTTGTAGAATTCTGCTGTTCTCGCAGTCGTAGTCGCATTCGCGATGACAGTCGCAGCGGCAACGGCAGTCGCAGTCACAGCCTCAATCTCAGCCTGCCTCAGCCTCAGCCTCAGCCTGCCTCAGCCTCAGCCTGCCTCAGCCTCAGCCTCAGCCTGCTTCAGCCTCAGCCTCAGTCTGCCTTCAGCCTCGGCCTCAGCCTCAGCCTGCCTCAGCCTCAGCCTGCATCAGCCTCAGCCTCAGCCTCAGCCTGCCTCAGCATCAGCCTGCCTCAGCCTCAGCCTCAGCCTGCCTCAGCCTCAGCCTCAGTCTGCTTCAGCCTCAGCCTCAGTCTGCCTTCAGCCTCGGCCTCAGCCTCAGCCTGCCTCAGCCCCAGCCTGCCTCGACCGCAGCATCAGCCTGCCTCAGCATTCAAAATGTGGCCCAGGAAGGGAGTTCTGGGAAGTCGAAGAGCACGAAGTTGCCTACAGTTGGCTCCGGGCATTCAAAATGTGCCCAGGAATGGAGTTCTGGGAACTCGAAGAGCACGAAGTGGCCTACAGTTGGCTCCGGGCATTCAAAATGTGGCCCGGGAATGGAGTTCTGGGAACTCGAAGAGCACGAAGTGGCCTACAGTTGGCTCCGGGCATTCAAAATGTGGCCCGGGAATGGAGTTCTGGGAAGTCGAAGAGCACGAAGTGGCCTACAGTTGGCTCCGGGCATTCAGAATGTGGCCCGGGAATGGAGTTCTGGGAGGTCGAAGAGCACGAAGTGTGTGACTGTTGGCTTAAAACGACTTCTGCGGCACCCTGTCCGGCACCCGCCCAGACCCCCCTGTGGAGTCATCTGCTGCTCTCTTTTTAGCCCATTAGAAACCTATCAGTCTTCGCTGTTAGGTAATTATGAAATTATCTCGGCAAAGCAACCTAACAGCGATGTGTAGAAGCATAGCTGGAGGCATGCAGCAGCAGTAACAGTCACAGTAATAGTAGCAATAAGAAATCAACGCACGGAATTTGAATGGATGTGTGTCCAAACGAGACACTGCTATCAACGCACGGAATTTGAATGGATGTGTGTCCAAACAAGACACTGCTATCAACGCACGGAGCTTGAATGGATGTATGTCCAAACGGGACACTGCTATCAACGCAAGGAATTTGAATGGATATATGTCCAAACGAGACACTGCTATCAACGCCCGCAGCGCACCCCCTTGTGTTATGTGCGTGTGTGTATGGGTGTGCTGTGTATGCTGTGTGGTGTGCCATGTTGTTTTGTGATGTGCTGCGGCACTGTGTGTGCGTGCTATGTGCTGCGGCACTGTGTGTGCTGTGTGCTGTGCGTGCTCTGTGCTATACTGTTCATGTCCGCGTTGATGATCGAAGGGAACAGTGGACGTGGGTGAAGACGAGAATCTGGTATCAATGTATGATTTTTCTGGCAGGGAGTCACGGCCCAGAAGAGTCGAAGTGTCTGCGCAGAAGACAGCGCTGCCCCATCAGCACCGACGTGTCTAGAAAAGCTCGAAGTGTATGCGAAGAAAACAGTGCTGCCCCATCAGCACAGACGCGTCTAGAAAAGCAACCGCGGGCTGAGAAGCACCGCGGGCTGAGAGGCACCGCGGGCTGAGAAGTACCGCGGGCAAAAGTGGGCAAACGCTTCAGCGGCTCGCCGCCTGCCGCGACAGCATCTTGGGCACCCACTCCTGCACCAACTGCAACACGTTATTCTTGTGCTCATTCCAGAAGCACAACATTGCGGATATCGTGCAGACAGGAACCGACTTGCCATTGCCGCCGGAGCCCAGTGTCAAAGAGATCGCTTTCAAAGCCTGCTGTTCGCGAAGTTTCGTGGTCATGCCGGGCATGATCTTTCGCAAGGCAAGGCGCGATCCGCGTGGAACCGGCCACCGACCAGACAAAGCCAAGAGGTCACCAGGCAGCAAACGCGGCACTGTCAGTTTGGAACTGAGCCCAGCCAGCATGGTGATTTCCAGGATTCGTTTGCACTTGTATGCCCCGCATCCATCGACCTTGAATTCGCGCTTGCTTGCCATTTGGAAAACTACTTGAGCAAGGCTGAGCAGCACCTGTCGCCGCTGGGCCGTCTGCAGGGAGGGCGTGCATGAGGAGAGCAGTTGCGCCATCTTGTTGCCGACGACGCGCATGAACTCAACAAGCTGCGCTGCAATGTTGCCGCGACAGATCTTCCCCGGGCGCTGGCCGCCACGGTGCACGACCTCCGCAGTGTCGAGGTAATGCCTGAAACCTGTCAAGTCGTTTTGAGCTAGGTATGGCGCTGCAGCATCCACGGTCGCTGCCAAGCCCGTCACGGCAGCAATGTAGATCAGACGCACGAGGTGGCGGGAACGAACCAAAACACTCGTGCTGCGCGAAGTCCGCAGGCTGAGAAGCACCGCAGCACCTTTCTCCAGGGATTCCTGCAGTTTGCGTTGATCCTCGGGGTCAAATGGTTGGTACACAGGGTTTTCTGGCGATCGGATACCTGAAACGAATTCTGACAAGAGCTCTAAATTCACATTGCCATGCAGAGATGCGATGCCTGAACATATACAATCCCGAGCCTGCTTAGCTGCACATGCCCCACATGCGAAATGCAGTTCTGCACTCGAAGATTGAGGAGCACTGCAAATGCGACAGCGAACAAGGGCATCAGTGTACAAGAAGCGCTCATATCTGCTTGTTGGGGGTTTCGCACCAACTAACAGTGAAGATATGACATTCATCTGAAGCGTAACTTTGCCACCACGTCTGCACCCGGAGCGCCTCGCCGTTCTCCTCGCAGCACGGCGGCGACCTGAAGTTCGCTGGCCGAAATGGAGCTGAGGCGCGTTAATCCACGATGGTTTTCCCTCTGGGCGCGGCCCCGAGGCCCGCCAGGGAGTCCCAAGAAAGGCGAAGAGATTTCCCAGAGGCTCAGGAGGACCGAAGAGGTTTCCCCAGAAAGGCCCTCAGAGGCTCGTCAGAACCCCTCAGAAGGCTCCGAAGGAGCTCCTCAGAACCCCGAAGCGGCCCGAGGAGGCCGTTCAGACGCCCGCGCCCGAGCACGGAAGCAAACGCCAACGATGCTACAACATGGGCCGGCGGAGTGAGCGAAGCGAATGAAGAGTTGCACTCCTCGGAGTGGCCAAATCGTTCTTCTCCATGCCAGGGGCCAGCGCGGGTCGATACCTTTTGGTCACAGATTTTTTTTGAAAACCAATTTCTTGACCATCGCTAGTTGGCTGAAAGAACCGTAAATGACTAGGCAGGCTGAGAAGCACCGCGGGGCGTGGTGAAGCAGCGCATTCAATATACAGAACAGAAAAGTGGGTTGAGCATACAGAGGCACGGACAACGAAATGGATGATGAATGGATGATTATGAAGGGGCCTGGACAATGACGGCGTGCCAGACCACATCCAAGCCTGTCTGCAACCAGTGGACGGTGCGGACAAAGCCCCGGTACGTCTGTTGGGGCCAGCATCCAGAGCGCCGGAAGTGGGCAGAGACGACGAGGCGGGAGACGAGTCTGACGAGGAGAAAGAGACAGACAAAGACGGAGAAGCAGCAGAACAGCCTGACATGGCCTACCTGCATGAGAATGTGGCAGAGTTCACAGTTGCAGTGGATCCAGTGCATGACATCGCTCCAGTCCGAATGATGCAAGCGCTGCAAGGCACGCTGGTGGCGCTGCAGGAGCAGGCAGCACGCTATGTAGCGATGTGTAGAAGCATATATGGAAACATTCCCCTTTAAGATCCAGATGAGAATCCAGTTGTAGAATTCTCCTGTTCTCGCAGTCGCAGTCGCATTCGCGATGACAGTCGCAGTGGCAACGGCAGACACAGTCACAGCCTCAGCCTCAGCCTGCCTCAGTATCAGCCTGCCTCAGCCTCAGCCTCAGCCTGCCTCAGCCTCAGCCTCAGCTTGCTTCAGCCTCAGCCTCAGCCACAGCCTGCCTTCAGCCTCGGCCTCAGCCTCAGCCTGCCTCAGCCTCAGCCTGCATCAGCCTCAGCCTCAGCCTCAGCCTCAGCCGCAGCCTGCCTCCGCATCAGCCTGCCTCAGCCTCAGCCTCAGCCTGCCTCAGCCTCAGCCTCAGCCTGCCTCAGCCTCAGCCTCAACCTTTTCCTCAGCATCAGCCTGCCTCAGCCTCAGCCTCAGCCACAGCCACAGCCTCAGCCTCAGCCTGCTTCAGCCTCAGCCTCAGTCTGCCTTCAGCCTCGGCCTCAGCCTCAGCCTGCCTCAGCCTCAGCCTGCATCAGCCTCAGCCTCAGCCTCAGCCTGCCTCAGCCTCAGCCTGCCTCAGCGTCTGCCTCAGCCTGCCTCAGCCTCAGCCTCAGCCCAGCCACAGCCTCAGCCTCAGCCTCAGCCTCAGCCTCAGCCTGCATCAGCCTCAGCCTCAGCCTGCCTCAGCCTCAGCCTCAGCCACAGCCTGCCTCAGCCTCAGCCTCAGCCTGCCTCAGCGTCTGCCTCAGCCTGCCTCATCCTCAGCCTCAGCCTCAGCCTCAGCCTCAGCCTCAGCCTCAGCCTCAGCCTGCCTCAGCCTGCCTCAGCCTCAGCCTGCCTCAGCCTCAGCCTCAGCCTCAGAAGTATCAGCTTGCCTAAGCCTCAGCCTCAGCCTGCCTCAGCCTCAGCCTCAGCCTGCTTCAGCTTCAGCCTCAACCTTAGCCTCAGCCTCAACCTTTTCCTCAGCCTCAGCCTCAGCCTGCATCAGCCTCAGCCTCAGCCTCAGCCTGCCTCAGCATCAGCTTGCCTCAGCGTGTGCCTCAGCCTGCTTCAGACTCAGCCTCAGCCTCAACCTCAGCCTCAGCCTCAGCCTGCCTCAGCCTCAGCCTGCCTCAGCCTCAGCCTCAGCCTGCCTCAGCAGCAGCCTGCCTCAGCCTCAGTTGGCTACGGGCATTCAAAATGTGGCCCGGGAGTGGAGTTCTGGGAACTCGAAGAGCACGAAGTGGCCTACAGTTGGCTCCGGGCATCCAAAATCTGGCCCGGGAATGGAGTTCTGAGAACTCGAAGACCACGAAGTGGCCTACAGTTGGCTCCGGGCATTCAAAATGTGGCCCGGGAATGGAGTTCTGGGGACTCGAAGACCACGAAGTGCCTACAGTACAGTTGGCTCCGGCATCCAAAATGTGGCCCGGGAATGGAGTTCTGGGAAGTCGAAGAGCACGAAGTGGCCTACAGTTGGCTCCGGGCATTCAGAATGTGGCCCGGGAATGGAGTTCTGGGAGGTCGAAGAGCACGAAGTGTGTGACTGTTGGCTTAAAACAACTTCTGCGGCACCCTGTCCGGCACCCGCCCAGACCCCCCTGTGGAGTCATTTGCTGCTCTCTTTTGACCCCACTAGAAACCTATCAGAACAAGCTGTTAGGTAATTATCCCGGCAAAGCAACCTAACAGCGATGTGTAGAAGCATATATGGAAACATTCCCCTTAAGATCCAGATGAGAATCCAGTTGTAGAATTCTCCTGTTCTCGCAGTCGCAATCGCATTCGCGATGACAGTCGCAGTGGCAACGGCAGTCACAGTCACAGCCTCAGCCTCAGCCTGCCTCAGTATCAGCCTGCCTCAGCCTCAGCCTCAGCCTGCCTCAGCCTCAGCCTCAGCCTGCTTCAGCCTCAGCCTCAGCCACAGCCTGCCTTCAGCCTCGGCCTCAGCCTCAGCCTGCCTCAGCCTCAGCCTGCATCAGCCTCAGCCTCAGCCTCAGCCTCAGCCTGCCTCCGCATCAGCCTGCCTCAGCCTCAGCCTCAGCCTGCCTCAGCCTCAGCCTCAGCCTGCTTCAGCCTCAGCATCAGTCTGCCTTCAGCCTCGGCCTCGGCCTCGGCCTCAGTCTCAGCCTCAGCCTCAGCCGGCTTCAGCCTCAGCCTCAGTCGCCTACAGAGCCTCGCTCGGCCTCAGCCAGCCCTCAGCCTCAGCCAGCCTCAGCCTCAGCCTGCATCAGCCTCAGCCTCAGCCTCAGCCTGCCTCAGCCTCAGCCTGCCTCAGCGTCTGCCTCAGCCTGCCTCAGCCTCAGCCGCAGCCACAGCCTCAGCCTCAGCCTCAGCCTCAGCCTCAGCCTGCCTCAGCCTCAGCCTGCATCAGCCTCAGCCTCAGCCTGCCTCAGCCTCAGCCTCAGCCACAGCCTGCCTTCAGCCTCAGCCTCAGCCTGCCTCAGCGTCTGCCTCAGCCTGCCTCATCCTCAGCCTCAGCCTCAGCCTCAGCCTCAGCCTCAGCCTCAGCCTGCCTCAGCCTGCCTCAGCCTCAGCCTGCCTCAGCCTCAGCCTGCCTCAGCCTCAGCCTCAGCCTCAGTCTGCCTCAGTATCAGCTTGCCTAAGCCTCAGCCTCAGCCTGCCTCAGCCTCAGCCTCAGCCTGCTTCAGCTTCAGCCTCAACCTTAGCCTCAGCCTCAACCTTTTCCTCAGCCTCAGCCTCAGCCTGCATCAGCCTCAGCCTCAGCCTCAGCCTGCCTCAGCATCAGCCTGCCTCAGCGTCTGCCTCAGCCTGCTTCAGCCTCAGCCTCAGCCTCAACCTCAGCCTCAGCCTCAGCCTGCCTCAGCCTCAGCCTGCCTCAGCCTCAGCCTCAGCCTGCCTCAGCAGCAGCCTGCCTCAGCCTCAGTTGGCTACGGGCATTCAAAATGTGGCCCGGGAATGGAGTTCTGGGAACTCGAAGAGCACGAAGTGGCCTACAGTTGGCTCCGGGCATTCAAAATGTGGCCCGGGAGTGGAGTTCTGAGAACTCGAAAAACACGAAGTGGCCTACAGTTGGCTCCGGGCATTCAAAATGTGGCCCGGGAATGGAGTTCTGGGAACTCGAAGACCACGAAGTGGCCTACAGTTGGCTCCGGGCATTCAAAATGTGGCCCGGGAATGGAGTTCTGGGAACTCGAAGAGCACGAAGTGGCCTACAGTTGGCTCCGGGCATTCAGAATGTGGCCCGGGAATGGAGTTCTGGGAGGTCGAAGAGCACGAAGTGTGTGACTGTTGGCTTAAAACGACTTCTGCGGCACCCTGTCCGGCACCCGCCCGGACCCCCCTGTGGAGTGATCTGTGAGCTCTTTTGAATCAACTAGAAACCTATCAGTCTTCGCTGTTAGGTAATTATCCCGGCAAAGCAACCTAACAGCGATGTGTAGGAGCATATCTGGAAGCATTCCCCTTAAGATTCAAATGAGAATCCAGTTGTAGAATTCTGCTGTTCTCGCAGTCGTAGTCGCATTCGCGATGACAGTCGCAGTGGCAACGGCAGTCACAGACACAGCCTCAGCCTCAGCCTGCCTCAGCCTCAGCCTCAGCCTGCCTCAGCCTCAGCCTGCCTCAGCCTCAGCCTCAGCCTGCTTCAGCCTCAGCCTCAGTCTGCCTTCAGCCTCGGCGTCAGCCTCAGGCTGCCTCAGCCTCAGCCTGCATCAGCCTCAGCCTCAGCCTCAGCCTGCCTCAGCATCAGCCTGCCTCAGCCTCAGCCTCAGCCTGCCTTAGCATTCAAAATGTGGCCCGGGAATTGAATTCTGGGAACTCGAAGAACACGAAGTGGCCTACAGTTGGCTCTGGGCATTCAAAATCATGCCCAGGAATGGAGTTCTGGGAACTCGAAGACCACGAAGTGGCCTACAGTTGGCTCCGGGCATCCAAAATCTGGCCCGGGAATGGAGTTCTGGGAACTCGAAGACCACGAAGTGGCCTACAGTTGGCTCCGGGCATCCAAAATCTGGCCCGGGAATGGAGTTCTGGGAACTCGAAGAGCACGAAGTGGCCTACAATTGGCTCCGGGCATTCAAAATGTGGCCCGGGAATGGAGTTCTGGGGACTCGAAGACCACGAAGTGGCCTACAGTTGGCTCCGGGCATTCAAAATGTGGCCCGGGAATGGAGTTCTGGGAAGTCGAAGACCACGAAGTGGCCTACAGTTGGCTCCGGGCATTCAGAATGTGGCCCGGGAATGGAGTTCTGGGAGGTCGAAGAGCACGAAGTGTGTGACTGTTGGCTTAAAACGACTTCTGCGGCACCCTGTCCGGCACCCGCCCAGACCCCCCTGTGGAGTCATCTGCTGCTCTCTTTTGACCCACTAGAAACCTATCAGAACAAGCTGTTAGGTAATTATCCCGGCAAAGCAACCTAACAGCGATGTGTAGGAGCATATCTGGAAGCATTCCCCTTAAGATTCAGATGAGAATCCAGTTGTAGAATTCTGCTGTTCTCGCAGTCGTAGTCGCATTCGCGATGACAGTCGCAGTGGCAACGGCAGTCACAGACACAGCCTCAGCCTCAGCCTGCCTCAGCCTCAGCCTCAGCCTGCCTCAGCCTCAGCCTGCCTCAGCCTCAGCCTCAGCCTTCAGCCTCAGCCTCAGGCCTCTCAGCCTCAGCTGCCTCAACCTCAGCCTGCATCAGCCTCGGGCATTCAAAATCATGCCCAGGAATATAGTTCTGGGAACTCGAAGACCACGAAATGGCCTACAGTTGGCTCCGGGCATTCAAAATGTGGCCCGGGAATGGAGTTCTGGGAACTCGAAGAGCACGAAGTGGCCTACAGTTGGCTCCGGGCATTCAAAATCATGCCCAGGAATGGAGTTCTGGGAACTCGAAGACCACGAAGTGGCCTACAGTTGGCTCCGGGCATTCAAAATGTGGCCCGGGAATGGAGTTCTGGGAACTCGAAGACCACGAAGTGGCCTACAGTTGGCTCCGGGCATCCAAAATCTGGCCCGGGAATGGAGTTCTGGGAACTCGAAGAACACGAAGTGGCCTACAGTTGGCTCCGGGCATTCAAAATCATGCCCAGGAATGGATTTCTGGGAACTCGAAGACCACGAAGTGGCCTACAGTTGGCTCCGGGCATCCAAAATGTGGCCCGGGAATGGAGTTCTGGTAACTCGAAGAACACGAAGTGGCCTACAGTTGGCTCCGGGCATTCAAAATCATGCCCAGGAATGGAGTTCTGGGAAGTCGAAGACCACGAAGTGTGCGACTGTTGGCTTAAAACGACTTCTGCGGCACCCAGTCCGGCACCCGCCCAGACCCCCCTGTGGAGTCATCTGCTGCTTTCTTTTGACCCTACTAGAAACCTATCAGAACAAGCTGTTAGGCAATCTGTTTTGATCGATGTCATCCGAAGTGGCCCCACGAGCGCCCCCAAGGCTCCCAAGGGCGCCCCAAGAGGGCCCAAAGAGGTGGCCAGGACGGCCCAAGAGGCCCCCGGGATGCCCCCAAGAGGCTCCCAAGAGACCCCCAAGAGACCCCAAGAGGCCCCCAGAGGCACCCAAGACGATCCAAAGGGCCTCGGCGACTACGCCAAAATCGCTGACGTCACTCAGGTTTTGGCCACACGTTGGCCCCCTGGGGGGGGGGCACTGCTGAAGATGACTCCAAGAGCGCCAGGGGGAACCCAAGATGACCTCCAAGATGGGTCAAAATATCCCCAGATGTCTCAAGATGGTTCCCACGATGCTCCAAGAGGCCCCACGACCGCCCCAAGACAGTTCCCAGTGGCCAAGAAGCCCCCCCAGGCCCCGACGAGGCAAAAACCCTTCCAAAACTTTAGGAAAATCAGCGTTGCTGGCGTTCTCGCCTTTTCGATTCCGATGACCATCCGAGGCTCCAATCTGGTTCCAAGATGGCCCAAGAAGGCCCCAAGAGCGCCCCCAACGCCCCCAAAACGTCCCAAGAGGGCCTCAAGAAGCGCCCAGGAGGCCCCAGGAGGCTCCAGGAGGCGCCCAAGAGACCCCCAAGAGGCCCCCAGGAGACCCTCAAGAGGCCACAATAAGCTTTCCGAGGCACCCAAAGACGCTCTAAGAGGCGCCCGGACCGCCAAGCGGCCCCCAAGACGCTCCAAGAGGCCTTCACTGGGGGGCCCTTCCTCTCCGTGCTGCCCACTTCCCTGATCGAGGCAATTCCTCTGGGCATCGTTTCTGGATGAGCTGGCGGGGTTATTTTTTGCTCGCGAGCGCAAGCGGGGGAGCCGCGCGCCGCCAAGAGATTGCCGACGACCAACGACGTAAATTATAACGGCCTAAAACGGAGCCGAACGCGCGCAGCTGACAAGCGGCGGGGGAAATTGCAATCTAAGCGGCAGGGGCGGACTCAACCGCAGCTCAGAAGAACCAGGCGATGACCCGGTAGCAGGCCAAAGAGGTTGTGGAATCGACGGCGCCCACAACGCGATGACGCCACTCACTGATATCATCAAACGTTTCCTCGGCGATGGGTCTGCAAGTGCCGACCGTAGAACCAGCAATCTACCGCAGTCGCAAGGCATGGCGCCGCGTGAGCCCTTCCACGTGGGCGAGAGGGCCCTCAATGATGGCGCGGGGCCAGCGCCGGGGGTGAAGGGTCACATCCAGGGGACGCCCTGTCGGCAAGGCGTCCTGGCCGAACAAACGGCGCAAAACGGGGCGAAACTGGTGGGGTTACGCGAAGCGTCTAGAATTTGTTTAACTACGGGAATGTGGATATAGGAAAAGTACACCAAAACATTCAAGTACACACATGCGTGATGCGTAAACGCGTTCGTGCTGCACCCGAAGCTGCAAAACTCATATCCCGTATCATGAACATCATCATCATCATCATCATCATCATCATCATCATCATCATCATCATCATCATCGTCATCATCAGCATCATCACCATCCTCTTCCTCTCCCGATTAATCGTCATCACCGTCCCCTTGTTCCCAAATATCCTCTTTACCACACGCACCATCAGCACCATCAATTCCACCATCATCCTCATCATCGCCCTCCTCACCCACCTCACAATCGTCATAATCGTCATCGTTTTTATGTTCAACCGTTTCACCCGCGTCACCACCATCAGTACCAACATCAAAAACCAACCAATCAATCGATCAATCAATCAATCGGCGAATCAATGAAACAGTCACCAAGGCAATACACCAATCAACCAACCAATCAATCATAAACCAGTCAACCCATCAATCACATCCATCGACCAACACGTCTCTTGGAGGCAGCCCCAGCACATGCAGCAGAAAATAACCAGGACCTCGGAGCATCGCCAACAATGCAGAGAATACATAGCTCCCGAGGCCTTGCCACTCGGGCCCAGGCCCGCGCTGCGCCCATACAGGGCGGCCCACCCCCATCGACGCGCAGCCGCGCGGGGGCCCCACTTCGGACCGCCCCGACCGTCGAGCTCTGGTCGCCCCCCTGGCCGCCCCCCTCAAGCACTCGACATCGGGCCCCGACGGCGTCCGACGCGCGGCCCCCCAGCAGGCCTCGAAACTGGCGACATTCTCACAGATCGCAGCCCCCCAGGGATGGCGAGGTAAACTTTGAATCCGCCGTGGGTACCCACTGCGCTGGGCCCCCCAGCAGGCCTCGAAAGTGGCGACAATTTGACAAATCCCAACCCCCCAGGGATGGCGAGGTCAAATTTGAGTCCGCCGTGGGTACCCACTGTGCTGGGCCCCCCAACAGGCCTCGAAAGTGGCGACAATTCCACAGATCGCAGCCCCCCAGGGATGGCGAGGTCAATTTTGAATCCGCCGTGGGTACCCACTGTGCTGGGCCCCCCAGCAAGCCTCGAAAGTGGCACAGTTTCACAGATCGCAGCCCCCCAGGGATGGCGAGGTCAAAGTTGAGTCCGCCGTGGGTACCCACTGTGCTGGGCCCCCCAACAGGCCTCGAATGTGGCGACAGCTTCACAGCTCGCAGCCCCCCCCCCAGGGATGGCGATGTCAAATTTGAATCCGCCGTGGGTACCCACAGTGTTGGGCCCCCCAGCAGGCCTCGAAAGTGGCGACAGTCTCACAAACCCCAGCCCCCCAGCTGGCACGCAGCGAGCGAAGGCAGGGGGGAAGAGAGGGACGGGGGGGTGGGAAGGTTCGCGCGAGCAGTGCTCTATTCAAAACGAGAACCCAACGCAGGAGGGTTTGGGGGGAGGAAGAAGAAGAAGATGAAAAACAACAAAAACTCTGCCTCCAATTTCGGAACATGCGCAGCGAACCCGATGCGGCCTCCCCCCACCATTTCTGCCATTTGGCGGCGGCGGCGGCTGCGGCGGCTGCGGCGGGGGCAGCGGTTGCAGCGGCTGCGGCGGTGGCGGCGGCGGTGGCGGCGGCGGCGGCGGGGGCGGCGGGGGCGGCGGCGGCGGCGGCGGCGCAGCGGCGGTGGCGCGGCGGTGCGGCAGCGGCTGCGGCGCAGCGGCAGCGGCTGCGGCTGCGGCGGCGGCGGCGATTCGGCAGGGGGCGCGGCGGCGGCGGCGGCGGGGGGCGGCGCGGCGGCAGCGGCGGCGGACAACGGCGGCGGCGGCGGCGGCCAGCGGCGGCGGCGGCGGGCGGCGGCGGCGGCGGAGGCGGCGGCGGCGGCGGCGGATTCGCCCCCAGTAGCTGCCCATCCAAACACGACTGCTGGATACGTTGCGGTTCGGGGTGCCACGTCTGTGTTGGGAGGGCGGGTGAGCGACACGGCTTGCGGGCGGGGAGGGAGTCTTGACCCCTCCCCCTGCCCCCTCCCCAGGGCCTGGACGGGGCGTTTGGCGAGCGGTCGGAGCGTCCAAAACGGCCTCGGCGAGGAAGCCAAAATCACTGGTTGTACTAGGTGTGGCCTCATGTCGGCCGCTTGGGGGGGCGACGCTAAAAAAAATCTGTGTTGATCGATGTCATCCGAAGTGGCCCCACGAGCGCCCCCAAGGCTCCCAAAGGCGCCCCAAGAGGGCCCAAAGAGGTGGCCAGGACGGCCCAAGAGGCCCCCGGGATGCCCCCAAGAGGCTCCCAAAAGACCCCCAAGAGACCCCAAGAGGCCCCCAGAGGCACCCAAGACGCTCCAAAGGGCCTCGGCGACTACGCCAAAATCGCTGACGTTACTCAGGTTTTGGCCACACGTTGGCCCCCTGGGGGGGGGCACTGCTGAAGATGACTCCAAGAGCGCCAGGGGGAACCCAAGATGACCTCCAAGATGGGTCAAAATGTCCCCAGATGTCTCAAGATGGTTCCCACGATGCTCCAAGAGGCCCCACGACCGCCCCAAGACAGTTCCCAGTGGCCAAGAAGCCCCCCCAGGCCCCGACGAGGCAAAAACCCTTCCAAAACTTTAGGAAAATCAGCGTTGCTGGCGTTCTCGCCTTTTCGATTCCGATGACCATCCGAAGCTCCAATCTGGTTCCAAGATGGCCCTAGAAGGCTCCAAGAGCGCCCCCAACGCCCCCAAAACGTCCCAAGAGGGCCTCAAGAAGCGCCCAGGAGGCCCCAGGAGGCCCCAAGAGGCGCCCAAGAGACCCCCAAGAGGCCCCCAGGAGACCCTCAAGAGGCCACAATAAGCTTTCCGAGGCACCCAAAGACGCTCTAAGAGGCGCCCGGACCGCCAAGCGGCCCCCAAGACGCTCCAAGAGGCCTTCACTGGGGGGCCCTTCCTCTCCATGCTGCCCACTTCCCTGATCGAGGCAATTCCTCTGGGCATCGTTTCTGGATGAGCTGGCGGGGTTACTTTTTGCTCGCGAGCGCAAGCGGGGGAGCCGCGCGCCGCCAAGAGATTGCCGACGACCAACGACGTAAATTATAACGGCCTAAAACGGAGCCGAACGCGCGCAGCTGACAAGCGGCGGGGGAAATTACAATCTAAGCGGCAGGGGCGGACTCAACCGCAGCTCAGAAGAACCAGGCGATGACCCGGTAGCAGGCCAAAGAGGTTGTGGAATCGACGGCGCCCACAACGCGATGACGCCACTCACTGATATCATCAAACGTTTCCTCGGCGATGGGTCTGCAAGTGCCGACCGTAGAACCAGCAATCTACCGCAGTCGCAAGGCATGGCGCCGCGTGAGCCTTTCCACGTGGGCAAGAGGGCCCTCAATGATGGCGCGGGGCCAGCGCCGGGGGTGAAGGGTCACATCCAGGGGACGCCCGGTCGGCAAGGCGTCCTGGCCGAACAAACGGCGCACAACGGGGCGAAACTGGTGGGGTTACGCGAAGCGTCTACAATTTGCTTAACTACGGGAATGTGGATATAGAAAAAATACACCAAAACATTCAAGTACACACATGCGTGATGCGTAAACGCGTTCGTGCTGCACCCGAAGCTGCAAAACTCAGATCCCGTATCATGAACATCATCATCATCATCATCGTCATCATCAGCATCATCACCATCCTCTTCCTCTCCCGATTAATCGTCATCACCGTCGCCTTGTTCCCAAATATCCTCTTTACCACACGCACCATCAGCACCATCAATTCCACCATCATCCTCATCATCGCCCTCCTCACCCACCTCACAATCGTCATAATCGTCATCGTTTTTATGTTCAACCGTTTCACCCGCGTCAACACCACCAGTACCAACATCAAAAACCAACCAATCAATCGATCAATCAATCAATCGGCGAATCAATGAAACAGTCACCAAGGCAATACACCAATCAACCAACCAATCAATCATAAACCAGTCAACCCATCAATCACATCCATCGACAAACACGTCTCTTGGAGGCAGCCCCAGCACATGCAGCAGAAAATAACCAGGACCTCGGAGCATCGCCAACAATGCAGAGAATACATAGCTCCCGAGGCCATGCCACTCGGGCCCAGGCCCGCGCTGCGCCCATACAGGGCGGCCCACCCCCATCGACGCGCAGCCGCGCGGGGGCCCCACTTCGGACCGCCCCGACCGTCGAGCTCTGGTCGCCCCCCTGGCCGCCCCCCTCAAGCACTCGACATCGGGCCCCGACGGCGTCCGACGCGCGGCCCCCGAGGCCTGCCCCCAGCGAGGTGCCCAGAGCTCGTTCTACCCACGGCTGGCTGTTCTTTCCTCGGCCCCCCCCCGCCCCGCCGCGACCCCGCCCCCGCCCCCGCCCCCCCCCTCCTAGAGAATGGAGAAAAGGAATGTGGCCACGGAGAGAATGGCCACGAGGAATGTGGCCACGGGGAGAGAAGTCCGAAACGCAATATTTCCCGCGAGCGCGCCGGCAGGGATAACCTCCTGTCAATCAGTTCACGCGGGCGCGCGCTCTCTCGAAGGTCTCCGCTCGCGCCCCCTGGCCCGCGACCACGGCCTGGCACCTGGGCGCTTCTCGTTCCAACGGCGCCCGAGGCGCCGCCCCCGCGAGCCCTCTGTCGCCCGCCACGCCCTCCGCGAGCGCCCACCGCGACTGTCCTATCACCGCTTCCGCGCCCTGCTTGCTGAAGGCCATGGCCAGCACTCCGCGCTCGCCTTCCTTCTCCTCGCTCTTGCGGCAGCGGAACTGGAGGCAGTCCTTCTCGAGCTCGGCGGTCGGTGCTCGACCTGCCCCTTCCAGGGCTGCACCATCAGCTTGTGGGCAGTCTCGTTCGGCATCTCGACCGTCGCCGCTGCGTCGCGAACCACCCAGTGGACTGCCCAGATGTAGAGCCCGATGCGTGGACTGCCCCGAGCCTTGAAGTCCGACTCCTCGCCATTGCCCCGCTCAGCCTTCACGCCCCTGCACTCTGCGTCGCACGCATTTCCGGCCTCCACCAGGCCCGCGCCACGCACGCCCTCCGCCTCGCCCACGGCGACGCAATCGCATAAGCACACCTCGAGCGCGGCGACCTGCCGAGCCGCGCCCATCGAGAGCTTCGCCGTCGCCTCGCACAGGTCCGCGATCCTGCCGGCGCCGCCGCCGCCGCCCTTGGCCCCCCGCTGTTTCGACCCCTTCTCATCGGGCGGCTGCGCCTCCAATCCAGGGGCCCCGATCGGTTCCGCACCTGCCTTTATCCAGTCGGGCGCGCCGAGGCCTCTCGGCCCGCCCGGCACTGCCCGCTCGCCCAGGCCGACCCTCTGCAATATGCCAATGGAGGTGGCAGAAACCCAGGCGCCCCCCAAGGTCGCCCCAGTCGGCCCCCTCGAAACTGCATGGACCACGCGCGAAGGACACGGGGGCTCGAAGAGGACGGAGCACAAGACCAACATATCGGCCACATCACTTCATCCGGAGGCCCCTCCCCGCGCGTTTCGCAGCCGCGCCTTGCCTCGCAAGCACCCTCTAGCAGACGACGCAGATATCACTTCCTGTCGGGACGCGCCAGAGGCTGCGAGCGCCGCGCGCGCCACGCGGGCGGCGAAGGAGCTGCCGCCCCGCAGCAAACCTGACCCTGAGTCCACTGCCCCGTCGCCAAGCTGGAACCCGCGCACAACGGCGCCCCGCAGAACGTCCTCGCCGCCCCCCGACACAGCCAAGGGCACCGCGAGCACCTTCATCCCAAGCGGGGGGGCCATCACCGCGCACTCGCCTGCCGCGACCTCCGCGAACTCCAGCTGCGCGAACTGCTCGGCAAGCTCCCGATCCGCTCCCAGCTTCAACGGCGCATTGCCCAAGGCCCTCAGCACTCCCATGTAACCCACCATTGCTATGGCCACCCCCTTATGTCAGCGCCCACTCTCCTCGCCGACGGCGTTCTGGATGTCATCCATCGCGACCGAGAAGCTCCGCCCACCCGACGCCAGACCCCAGCACAGCACCTGCGACTGCGCCCCGCCGCCGCGGCGACCGCTCTGCCCGCCAAGGCCGACCGCGTTGCCCCCGCGCCAGCACAGCGGCGCCGAGTCCGCCAGCCGGATCAGCAGCGCGCCGTGGAACAACGCACTCCGAAAGAGCACTCGGTCGCCGCCTTGCCCCTCGAAGCCCGCCCCACGTTTCTGCCCCGTCGTCTCATTCGCCGCGTCCAGAGCCAAGCCCCGCAGATATAGCGGGGCCGCGCCAGGTGGCACCGCGCCCCTCCTGGGCGCCCCCCACGCACACCGTGCAACCCCGCCCGCGTCCGAGCGGGCAAGCTCCACCAGCGCGTCCGACGCGATCGGCGGCGGCCCAGCGCTTACTGACTTGCTCGCCACGAGGCCCACTCAAGTTGCACTGGCCCAGCCCCTCCATCGCTACATGGGCGACCCCGCCGTTGCATCCACTCCTCGCTCTCCAGCGGCACGGGGTCCGAATCTGAACCTGACCGCCAGTCTAGAAGACCTCATCGCCTCCACAAATCGTCGCCGTTGCCAGCACTGCCCCGACATGTCCACGTTATCCCCCCCCCTGCTACTGGAACTCCGCGCGCCTCTGGCCCTCCAGAACAGCGGACAGCGCCTTCAGCTTGGCCCCAAACTCCGTCAGCAGATCCTCACCCGCAAGAGATCTGCACTCTCGAAGTTCCGCCCGCTGCCCCAAGTGTTCCCGCCACGCCGCCGCCTGAATTCCACTGCTCAGTGACCTCGAAGTGGCCGTCGCCAATCTCCAGCGCGACTGTCTCCAACAGCCAGAATACTTGTCTGGCGCTCCTGCTTCTGCGCGCGGCTCAAGTGGATCCTCATTCGCTGGCAGCGCCGCTGCCAATTCCTCAAGAAACTCCACATGGTTCGTTCCGTGTGCGACCGCATTCATCATCGATGTCGGATCGCACTTGGCATGGACTCGGGCGTTCACGTCGATCACATACTTCTGGTTGCCCAGATCCAGCAACATCGGCAGGTGGTCTGTTGGCGGCGCGCCCCTCGCAGCCTGCACTCTCGCGCCCAAATTCGTCAGCACCTGCGCTCTCTCTACCCGCTCCAAGTAGCCTTGCGGCACGTAGAGGTAATCGATCGCACTGTGTCCACCCAGCCTGCCACCCGTGCCACTCGCGTAGAAAGTCGGCGCCAGGCGGTCGCTGAACGTTCTGGACACCGCCATGCACTGCTCGTCTAGCACCTGCCGAAATGACTCTCCAGCTAGCATGTTCGTCTCTCTCCTTCTCTCTTCCATGTTGTTTCTCTCTCTCTCTTTCTCTCTCTCTCTCTCTCGCGTAGCTGCACACCTGACCAATCCGATTGCATATGTTACCATCCCCCGTCCACCTCCGAGATGTCGATGCCATCGCTTGCGCCCGCAAAGAAACACGGCAGCGTGCGTTGCAGCACCTCTTGCAAAACCAGCTTCCACCAACTAATGATCAGCTTGACACTCCTCTTGTAGGCACCCGTCTTGGCCTTGCCCGTAGGCTGCAGTGGAAGTACATACCCCCTGCTCCAGGAGCCAACCCCCGCGTACACCGTATGCGCCTGTCCTGTCTTCCCGACCCCGGCACGATCGCACAACCAGCATGCCTATCAGTGTACGGCGCAGGTTGGGACCTCGTTTCCACGGTTTAGTTTCTCTTCTACCCTCTGCCGCAAGATGCCACTTCCTCCTCAGTATGCCGCCGTCGTGCCCACCATCATCAATACATCAACGGATGGAGTTGCAAGGGCCAGCTCCGCCAAGAGCACCGTCCGCCGTGTACGCATAGAGCGCGTTGAAGCCAATCAGCCGCAGCAGATGAGACGGCGCCATGGCCCCTCACCAAGCCCATCGGTGTCCGCCTTCAACGGTCGCTCGCGACGCACATGGCTCTCAACTGCAAGCGTCCTCACCCCCACCCATTTCCTGAAAGGGCTCGAGCGCGCGAAGGCGATTATTAGTAACCGAATCAGCATCATCGTCATCGTCGTCATCATCATCATCAGCATCATCATCATCAGCATCCTCATCATTACCACCATCGCCATCAACAACAACATCGTCAACATCATCCTCGTCATCAGCAGCATCAGCATCCGCATCATCACCATCATCATCAGCAGCATCCGTATCATCACCAGCAGCAGCATCATCATCAGCATCAGCGTCATCATCTTCATCATCAGTATCATCAACAGCAGCAGCAACAGACGCAGCAGCAGCGGCATCAGCATCAGCACCATCATCAGCATCAGCATCATCATCAACAGCATCAGCATCAACATCAGCATCATCACCAGCAGCATCAGCATGATCATCATCGTCATCATCAGCCGCAGCACCAGCAGCATCGTCAGCATCACCACCACCACAACCACCACACCACCATCGTCAGCAGCATCATCATCAGCAGAATCACCAGCAGCATCACCACCACCACCACCGTCACAGCCATCATCATCAGCATCATCCTCGGCAGCATCAGCATAATCAACATCGTCAGCATAAGCAGGTTTATAAACATCAGGATCATCATCATGATCATCACCAGCAGCAACAACAGCTTCATCATCATCAGCATCGTCATCAGCTTCTCATTCTTCACCATCATCAACAATACCATGTTCCTTCCCCTGTCTCTCTCTCTCTCTCTCTCTCCCCCTCTCTTTCCCTGCAAGCGACCATGCTGAACACGACGCTGGTCAACTCATCTTCCTCCTCCTTATCCTCCTCCTCCTTCCGACCCTCCTCACACCCCTCACCCTCCTTACCCTTCTCCTCCGCCTCCTCCTCCTCCTTCTCCTGCTCCTCCTCCTCCTCCTGCTTCTCCTCCTCCTCCTCCTCCTCCTTCCCCTCCTCCTCCTCCAGCTCCTCCTCTTTCTCCTGCTCCTCCTCCTCCTCCTCCTCCTCCTCCTCCTCCTTCTCCTCCTCCTGCTCCTCCTCCTCCTCCTCCTCCTGCTCCTCCCTCTCCTCCTGCTCCTGTTCCTCCTCCTTCTCCTCCTCCTCCACCACTTCCTCCTCCTCCTGTTCCTCTTCCTGCTCTTGCTCCTGCTCCTCCTCATCATCCTCCTCCTCCTCATCCCATTCCTCCGCCTCTTCCTCCTCATCCTACTCCTGCTCTTACTCCTCCTCCTACCCCCCCCGTCTTTTGATCCCTCTTTCTCCGAAAACTGACAAGAGAGAGAGAGAGAGAGATAGAGCGAGAGAACGAGAGGTGGGCCCTTAGCCAAGCGGGATAAGCAGGAAGATGTTTGCGAAGACCCTGATCCTGAAGGAATCCAGGCGCCCGAAGGATTCTGGACGGGGGTCAGATCCTAGCGGCTCGCCTGTGGCCAGCCTTGTGAGGCACGGGGGGAGGACGACGAAGGAAAGGAAGCGTCTCGCCTGGAACCTTCCAGCGGTGCCTCCTGCCGTTCCGAGGGGCCGGCCTTCGGCATCCCAACTTGGCGTCTCGACCTGGCATGGCAGCTGTCAGCTCGTATCGCGGTCACGTGGCCGTGCAAATCGTGGATCGCTCGCCTCGTCCACTCGACCTGAATTGTGAGCTGGTAGTGTTCATCGGGCTGTCCGAAATGCGCTCCGCCACGTCCAGTATGTCCGACTTCGTGACCATGCAGCGACCCCGCGACCCCACTGGCGCTGGTGCAAGCCTTGAGCCCGCGATCAGCCCAGAACAGCGTCTGGGCTATTTGGTGACGAGCCGATGGCGATTTACACCGATGGTCGAGGGGGGTAAGCCACGCAGAGCTGTTGGAGGCGCCACTCTGTCGAGAAGCCGCAGTCCATTCTCGAGCGGATGCTCATCCACAAGGGACCGCCAACTATGCCAAACGAAATCCAAGCAACACCTAAGCCAACCTCAGCCGTTGCGACGCCCAAGCCCGCGAAGTCTTCGAGCTGGCAGTCCCGGCGCGGCCAAGTAAGCCCCAACCAGCGTGTGTGGGTCGAGGCGGAGGTGGATGGGAAGGGGGAGGTAGAGAGGGAGGTGCGGGTGGAGGTGGAGGGGTGGGTTAGGTGTTGGTGAGAAATGGGGAAGGCGGAGGTGGAAGTGGACGGTGAAGGAGGCTAAGACAAGACAACTCGGGCCTGCTTGCCCTGCGTCCGCTCAAAGTCCGAGGCGTAGGTACGGCAGCCTTCGATCTCCTCGCGGCAACCGTGTGCTCATATCAGCATTACTATACATCTCTCTCTCTCTCTTTCTCTCTCTCTCTCTCTCTTTCTCTCTCTTTCTCTGCCTTTTGTTTTTGTTTCTCTCTCTCTCTGTATATATATACACCCCCTCTCTCTGTGTTTCTCTCTCGATGTCTCTACCTATATGTGAGCATGCATACATACGTGCAGACATGTATATATATATATATATATATATATATATACATATATGTGTACACACACACACATGTATGTCCACATGTGACAGAGCGCTTTCTGTGGTCGCTTGTGGGAGTCCCGCCCCGGTTCGGAACCCCAGAGCGGGGGAGGGCGAGAGAAATGTCCCACCTCCCCCCCGGGTTCGAACCCAGGGAGGGAGGGGGGGGGGGGACGACGACGGCGTCGTGCTCGGCGTCGTCGTGGTCGTCGTCGCCGTCGCCTTCGCCAGCGTGAACGCGAATGCATATGAGCTGGCCGACTCGCATTCCTCACAGCGCTTGCCAAGCCAGCTACTGAAGGAGATATGGGCGCCTCGTCTCACCCGATCAGCATGTACATACAGGACGATGCCATTGTCAAGCTACTGGTCACAAATATATAGGACATCGCCCAGTTCGGCCGCGTCCAGTGCGGTGCCACGCAGACCGACCTCGACGCAGCGGTGGAGGACCTCGGATACATCAAGGCTCGCGTGTGGACCAACAAGCATCGACGCTACAACCCTGGATGGTCCTGGTCTGGTGAAATCACTCAGATCCTCCTCCACCCGAGGTACCTCGATCAACTCAAGACGGCAACGCGAGAGCTTGGATTTAAAGATAACTATTACACTCATATTCAACAACTTGCCTAAGCTGAAGCAGCTGCTCGGCGGCCTCGCAGCAATATACCGTTTACAAAAGCGAGCGTTGGCCACACTTTGTTCACGTCGTTCCTCGCTCACGTCCGTACTACACGCACGCTGCCGTCGCAAGCTTCTACGAACCAGGTCGTCACCATCGGAAAGAAGAACAAAGAACCCAGCGGCGACGAGATCCACGACACCACTCACTGCTTCCGTCAACACTACTGCTTCTGCCACTGGTGGCGGATGTATCTACGCGACTACAGAGTCCCCTTCACCGCTCCTGCCTGGGGGTACGGCGGCATTCGCCAACGACGCCGTGAAGGCCTCATGCTACTGGTCAAGGTAGTCATGCGGCGCTTGCGCGCAGCGGGCCGACACTTCCTCGTCAAGTCCTATGACATGCGCAACGCCTTCGCCACTGGCAAGCACTCCTTCCTCCCCAAGGCCCACTAGGACCGCTCTGGCGACGAGCACTTCGACGAGATGATCACTCAGCATCGCGAGTGAGCAGTCCTTGCCACCGACGCCAGCGATTCGAACGTGTCGGTTCGACCCTCCACGGGAGGGCGCATGGGCGACAGCAACGAACCCGAGCTCTTCATGAGCGCGCTCTACTGTTGAATCGAGACCTAGCTGGAGCAGACCACCGAGCTCACCAACGACGACCTCACCGTCGAGTGCCCTATCACGACCACCAAGCAGCAGGTCTCCTTGGGCGCCTTCACCGACGACCTCACACGTATCGCTGCCTTTCCTGCTGACGAACCCCGTGCACGATGGGCACTCGCCGTTGACTACCTGGAGACTGCCACGCTCATTGAGTGTATCAACATGACAGGCCACCTCCAGAACGTAGAGAAGCAGGACGCCCTCGTATACGCCACAAAAACTAGAGTCACTCGCGACATCGAGCAGCGCGTCGCAGGCACCAACGTCACCAACTTGATTCACCTCGGGAACATGATCACCCCCACCGGCTCCAACTACACCGAGATCAAGGAGCGCGTCAAGTCCGCAGCTGTGGGATTGACGCGAATGGGCAACTACTGGACCAGCCCTGGACTGTGGATGCACAAGCGCAGCACTTTCACTACCAACTTCGCGGGCCGCGCATGGTCCGCCCTCGAGAGCTCCATCCTCATGCCGATCGAATACAACAAGCTAGACGCGTGCCTCGCCAAGAATACGCGTGCCAAGTCGTTGGGAAAGGCATATCAAGAAACCGGAACACACACAACATCGGAGCTGGACTACAAATAAAGTTTTCCGGGAGTGGCAACTCGCACCAACCGCCATAGAGCTGATGATCAGGAGGGTCAACTGGCGGAAGACCGACAATCTTCGCCGCCCTTGACCACCACGCGCAGTTCCTGGCCGCCTGTTTCGGGGGGAACCAGTCGAGATCCACGCCAGAGCCAATAGACTACGAGCTTCTACACCTGCTCTAGAGCATCTACAGGCTGATGCTGGAGTTTACCCGTGGGCTGTGCAGTTTCACAACGATCACCGCTAGATACTTGAGCACCCCGTGGGCGCCACGTTCAAGGAAGAGCGGGACCCTCTAAGCACTCGGGACGAACACGTTCACGCGGCCTTCCGAGCTTGTGGCCTGCGACTCATTCGCAGCACGCTTGTGAGCGGCCAGTGGTCCCTGTCGGGACCAACGGCAGAGAACGTACCAATTGTTGACCAGGAGATGGGACATACGGACAGCGAGACTGAATTACTGGCCCCGTTCAAATGCACAATAGAAAACTGAAAGGCCCTAACTGCCCATCGCCCCACTACTCATCAGACGCGTTCATCAGCCCCTGGACACGGTAGAGTCACAATCATCTCCGCCATCACCATCGATAACATGCGCCTCGGCTGCTCAACTAGACTCCCGCGTATCGATCATTGCCAACGTCACCTTCAACGATCGTGGAAAGCGAACCGATGCACTCTCGAACTAACACAGCGCCTGTACGATTGGGCACCGTCGAGTGCGACCCGATGCCCGACAGCATCTAGCGGCGACAAACCCGAAAGCCACATCATCGACCACGACCCCCGAGAAGTACGACGACGGTTCGCCAGCCAGATTCCGCCAACTCCGCCGGGCGCCAGGCTCAAGCCTGCACGCGCGAAGGCCCCGACGTCGAGACCTCGGTCCCTGAACACGTATCGAAGCATGTCTCGGAGAAGCGCAGAGCAGCGCTGGTGCCAGAGCACACTGCTGACCCAAGAAATCAGCCTCGAGCAGCGCATAGCACGCCACCTCCCACGCCACATCCGCCCTCAAGGCCACCAACTTCGAGAACCAGACCACGACTGACAGCTGACAGCGACTCCGTCAGCGAGTATAACCGCGGCCTCGCCGAGGACACTGAATGCTCCAGTTGCTGCTACATCTGTACTACCTGCTCCACTTCGACCTGACCAACGCGAAGATGTTGCCCGCAGCAGCAGCAGCACAGCCAGCAGCATCGAGAGCCAACTGGCGCCTCCCCCTGGGATACCCCCAAGCGCCTGGGAACGTCGGTGCCGCAGACAGGCCACAAGACAAACACAAGGAGCAGACAGGCGCACCAGTTCCCAAGGACAAGAAAGGCGGGGTGGACGTGAATGTGTCCGAGGAGGAGACGAATGACACACAAGGAGAACGGCGTCGCAAGACACGCCGAGGAGGCCGTCGACTGCGCGGCCAGCACACCGAGAAAAACTGACCAGCCGCGACAAGAATCTCAACGAGCTGCTGACCAAGATCCTCAAGATGACGCTAATGAACGCACAGAGGCTGAGGATAACTAACATCGACACGCACACCACGCAGCGCAACAACCCGCTGATCGCAGCCTTGACGGCGGAGCTCGAGAACTACAAGGGCCATCTCGATCGATTACGCCATGGGGGCGCCGAACAAAAAAGGGGCCGACGACAGCGAAACGCCCCACGGCCAGC
>CAUYUJ010006335.1:561063-566063 GCA_963575745.1 Prorocentrum cordatum | reverse complement strand
CGTGGCGAGGAATGCGGCGGAGAAGTATGTCAGATGCCACTGCAAATAACAATGGTGATAGCGGGCAGCCTTGGCGGACCCCCCGGGAGAGCGCAAAGCCAGCATGTCGTGACCCCGCAAGAACGACGGTGCACACGCTGTTGGAATAGAAGAACAAGATCACATTCAGCAGCCAGGTGGGCCAACCAAGCCGAGAGAATATCTTGAACAGGAACTCGTGCTCCACCGACGGGAAGGCAGCGGCGAAGACGAAGAACAACGCCGCCGCCTCGTCGGAAACGCAAGCAGCCTCAACCATGGCCTCGTCGATGTCGACCAAGTTGGCAAGCATCGAACGCCCTCCCACAAAGCCCCGCTGCGTGAACGTGATTCTCGGGCCGACGATGGGCTCAATGAGAATGCGCACCGCGTTTGCGATCAGCCTGTTGTCCGCGTTGGTCACGTTAAGCGGGCGGACGTTGGGGGGCTCGTAGAAGCCCTCGCCGTTGGACGCTGTGCCGGAAGGCTTCTTAGGGAGAAAGAACAACAAGCTGTGGTTGAATTCTTCGGTCAGCTTCGCGTCCACGCCCTCTGGGCCTACCTCGCCGAGGAAGCGGGCGACGTCCAACAGAATGCTGGCCGAGAACTTGGCGCACCGTCTCCAAGCAATGAAAGGAATGCCGTCGGGGCCCGGGGCAGAGTTGTTGGAAGTCAGAATGGCCTTCACGAAGTGCGCCTTCTTCAACTGCATCCGGGGGGGCAGGGCTTGGTCGAGCGGGCGGGCGTCGCTGTCCTCCTCGAGCCAAGCGTCGAGCAGTCCAGCGCCGATGCCAACCTTCTCGAAGACTTTAGCCCAGTGCGTGCGCAAGGTGCCAGCCATCGCGGCGGGCTCAACCACCACGTCCCCGTTCGGATTCTGGACGGCCCCCACGCTGCCCGAACGCCCAGGGGCAAGCCGATAAAGTAACCGAGTATTGCGCTGCCGAGCGCGGGCCGCCTTGAACTCGTCGCCCCCACGAGGTCGGAGTGGGACTTGCCAAGCTCGTCCAAGGCATGCTCGCGGGCCAAGTCGGAGGCGTGCTCCCGTAGGCCTTCCAACTTGCGGTAAATGTTGCCGTCGACGGCGCACGGGTTCACCACGTGGTCTGCTAACCCCGGGCATCGTTCGAGGCAGCGTGAAATGTCATGAATCCGGCCCCCCTCCACGGCTCGGATGAGCCGCAGCGCGACGCCCAGCCGATCCTCTAAGTCGATGGCCGGCGGAGCTTTGCCCATGGCGGCGTCTAGCCGCAGTGCAACTTTCCGCATGGCCTCTTTGAACAGGCGGAGCTTGTCCATGGGATTACTATCTGGATGTTGCTGAAGAGATTCGCCGTACTCCAGAATGAGACGACGTGGAAAATCATGATGTTGAAGGGCACGAGTTGGTAAAGGACGGTCCCCAGCGTCGGCATGCTGTGGAAGACGACGCGCCGCGAACATGGCCCGATGGTGGGATAAGTCATGCTTCCACTCCAACGGAGATATTTGGAAGTGGCGGTCAAGCTGCTCCGAGACGTGGTGGTTGCTGTACAGCCTGTCCAACCGGGCGCGGGATGAAGCCGAGGCGTGGGTGTGGTCGCACTGAAACAGCTCCACGAGACCACATCGAACGCCCAGCACGCGCTGAAAATGTTTCTCCTCACTCCCATCGCGCCGTCCAGTAAAATGCGCAGACGCAACTGCGACGCGGTCCCGGTCGTCCGCCACGTAGTTGAAGTCGCCGCCGAGCAGCGTCAAGCAGTCGAGGCGCGACGACACGTTCTCGGCGATCCGGGACCGGAGGAGGGAGCGGAGGTGGGGGAAGGAGACCACGCTGCTCCGCATGCTGTTCGGGACGCCGTGGAGGTCGTGCTCGGTAAGGGTGTTGTTCGAGCCGGTCTGGAAGTACGTAACGACGATGTCCAAGGACCTGCGAGGGCCTCTGAGGCATGGCTTCGCGGCGCGACCCCTCCAGATATGAACCCATTTAGGCTCCGCGCTGAACTGCTGCAGGAACGTGTCTCTGACGACGACCCCCACTCCAGCGCGCCCCGGGGTGGGCCCTTGAGACCACCAGGCGGTCGTTCCAGCCGGGGCCCTCCAAGCTGCATTGCCCACCTCTGTCCCGCGCGTCTCCTGCAGGAGGGCGACGTCGGCCTTCCCCGACAATTTGTGGACATACGCCGCTTTCTGTTCGCGGCGAACGGGGCCCAAGCAGAAGAGGGCCTGCGAATTCCAGGAGGTGATCGAATACTCGCCCTGGAACTGCCCCTTCTTGGCCTGGCCGGCGGCAGCAATGGAGACGGGCCTGGAGAGGGCAGGGGGGAGGATCGTGTCCGCAGCGATGTCACCGACAGCCCTCTGGAGCCGTTGCCTGCGGTAGAAGTGGATCGGGATGTCTCGAGCTGCCAGGTCACTGGCACTCGCGGGCAGAATGTCGTCGGAGCCGAACAGAAGCGGAGGAAGAGCGGGGCGAAGTCGGTCACTGTCGCACGGGTGGGAGCGGAAGGAAGATCGGAAGTTGCGGCACGCACCACGCTCCAAATCAGAGCGGCCTAAACCAGCCGGCGACGCCGAAGCATCGTGGACTCGAAGGGCGACCATGAAGGCGAAGCACAGCAGGCCGTCGCAGGTCACGCATTGAATTCCGACGCGGTGCCCATGGTGCTGGAGAGCGCGGTGGGCACTCAAGCCCGCGCCCTCCCTCTGCCCCCCGGCGCGACCTCCAGCGTGACGAGGTCGTTCTTAACCTCGATCGCCAAGTAGTCCAGCCCCACCTGCACCACCTGGCCGTGAAGTGAATCGTAGATCTTGCGAACGTCATCGGCGGTCTTGGCGAGGACCTTGACCACGCCCGAGGGCGCCTGAGCGACCCGCGAAGCCAAATGCACATACTCGCCGGGCGCAGGCTGGTCCATGTTTACGGCCTTCGCCAAAGGAATCCCAGTGGCCTGGACGAGGTGAGCCATGAGCTTGTCTAGGACTTCGCCGCCCCCCCTGCCCAAATCGCCCTTGACGACAATCTCCGCCAAGAAGTCCGTGCCAGAGCGCCCCTTGTTGCCGCGCCTCTGGTTGGCCGCCAGCTGGGGGCCCGTCGCATCCGGAGTAGCGACGATTCTGCCTCCACATCGTGAAGCCTTATATTTCAAGCGCTTTGCAGCGTGAGCCTTGTCCGTCTGGTAGACCTGCTCCATCGTGAGCTTCCAGGCGTCGGCAGTAGACTCTGCGACTACGAGGATACGGCCCGCTTCCAGCGGCAGCGCCAGACTGCAGAGCGGCCAGTAATGATGAAAGACACCGACACCCCCACCTTCAAGCAGAAGTGCGTCTGGCGAGTTGGTGAGAGAAGTGGGGCCGAAGAACGCGTCGTGCGGTATCATGTTGCGCCGGAGCCGCCGGAGCAGAGCCCCCACTTCTAAGTCTGAGGCCGCCGGTGGGAAGATGAGATCGATGGCGATGCGCGGGGACTCCCTGATGCTCAGTGGGCTCCGGCGGTGGTGCCGGAAGGACACACCCCCAAGAAACTGCAGCTGGCCGAGGCCAATGAAGTTTGTCAGCTCCTCAACCCGCATGTCAAACGTGATAGCCTTGAAGCCGTCCACCTGGATAATAGCGTTCATGGCGATCATACGCGGGATGCTGCGAGGGCCGACGTGCTGGAGGGAGAACAGAGCAAGACCGCTCCTGCAATGCCGCGCGGAGTCGAAAGAGCCAGGGGCCACGAGCTCGAAAGGGTAAGCCACGAAGGCGATGTTCCTGACGATGGCCATCCACGACTCTGAGAAGAGGGGAGAGTGCCAGAGGTCCAGGACGTTCCCGACCGTGGTCATGCCGAGCGCGCAGGGGATCGTAGCAATCATGACGAGGGTGTTGGGTCGACAATCGGGGGCCGTCCTGCGGAGGAATGCGGCGAGCAAGCGGGTCAGCGAGTTGGAGTCGCGCGGAGCCCAGAGTGCGACATCCCTGCCCTTCAACTCATCCCAAACCTTCTCGTCGCCCTTCTCCGACAGCTCTGAGATCCTACGCGCCTCGACGCAGTCCGCCACAGTAGAGTGGGAGACGCCCAGGAGGTTCGACCATTGCGTGTAGAACGTGACCGCGGGCCCCTGGATGTTGCTCGAGACCGTCTCGACGGCAGAGGCGCCCAACTCGCGGTACCGGGGGAGCTTCCCAGCACGAAGTTTGCGGCGCACGGCCAGCACATCTTTGAGCTCCGCCTCGCATTCCGCCACGGCGCCACAAAGCTGAACTGCGAGCAGCTCCGCCGACCTGATGTCCTCCTCCGGCCAATCGCAGACCTACGCTAGGGAGAGGAGGGACCTGGCCGCCCGCCAGCGAGCACCAATCAAGACTTCGGACGGGTTGGGGCCCTCGAGCCGAGCCAGGCCGAACGAGGCCCAGTGGTCCTCGGACGCCACCTGGAAGCCCAACTTGCCCAAGAGCGCGCAGAGGTCCTGGAAGCCGGAGGGCAGCTCAACGGGCAAGGGGGCCACAGTAGAGGTGACCGTGGACGCGTGCACGAGGCTCATGTGCTGGACCACCTCGTCTTCGACCCACTCCCGAAGAAGCTGAACTCGGGCAGCAAGCAATGGCGAAGTAGACCCCGACGAAGAACCCAGGCCAGGCGGCGGCGCAGCGCCGGCATGAGCAGCAGCCAAGACATCCGCGCCCTGGAAAGCCGCCCCCCCGGCAGCAGCAGCATCCGCGGCAGCCGCAGCAACAGCTGTAGCTGCGGCCGCCACCCCGATCGGCTGGGGCATCTGGAGTCCCGCGGCGGGGAACGCGTGGCCCGGGAGCGCCAGCCCGCAGCGTCTGCAGCGGCCCAGCTCGTCGGCCGCTGCGGGGAGCGCGACGTAGAGCGGGCAGGCCGCATGGGAGCACGCCATGGCTGTGATTGCGCAAGCAGGAACCGGAGATGTCTCGGTTTACCCGCTATCGCAAGCACGGAGCGGACCTGCAGGTGAGGCCGCGAGGTCCCATTTGAGTCTGACACGGGCTTG
>CAUYUJ010006335.1:473563-558563 GCA_963575745.1 Prorocentrum cordatum | reverse complement strand
GCAGTAGCATCATCATCACATTCATCACCACAATCATCACCACCACCAACATCATCATCAGCAGCAGCATAAACGTCACCGTCATCCTCATCATCACCATCCTCATCGTCATCAGCAGCAGCAGCATCGACATCATCATAATCAGCAGCAGCATACGTAATCATCATCACCAACAGCATCAACATCATCGACATCATCGTCATAATCATCAGCAGCACCATCAGCATCTTCATCGGAAGCAGCATCAGCATCAGCATCAACATCGTCATAATCAGCATCACCATCATCAACAGCATACTCATCATCATTATCACCATCATCATCAGCAGCAGCATCATCCTCATCATCAGCATCATCATCATCCGCATCACCAGCATCATCGTCAGCATCAGCATCCGCATCATTAGCATCATCATCAACCATATCATCATAAACCACAACATCATCAGCAGCAACGTTCCCTCCTCCACCTCCTCCTCTTCTCCTTCTAGCAGACTACCACTTGGCTGACCAGATGTTAGAGCTGGCCCGTTATGCTGCTAACATGTCTTTAATGTGGACCAGGTTTCTGGTCCCTGACCCGTCTTGGCTGCTGCCAAGCACGTGCCTTGAAGAGCGAGTTGTCTGGACCGTGTGGACTGACGACTTGCTGATTAATGTACATGTGTTCGGTGATGGCTCGGGTTTGCATGGGCGGTACAGCCACCTTAGACGATGTGGTTGGGGGTTATGCTCGCTCGAGTCTTCTTGGCGCGAGGTCGCCAGAATGCATGGACCGATGCCGTCTCTGTTTCAGTCTGTGCCTGCCGCGGAGCTGTTTAGCTTCCTCATGGCGTTGGGGTATATGGGTGCGCAGCTTAAGTTTTACGCCGAGTGCAGGCAACTAGTAGACATTTGGCGCCAAGGGTTCGGAGCTGGCACGGCTGCCAGCGACCCAATGGCGATTCTCTGGAAGGAGGTCTGGAGGTTGGTGGCGGATCGGGGTCTGGAGGCGGTGGAGATCATTCATGTCAAAGCCCACACGCCGCTCTCGGCGGTGGCTGATGGGCGCGTTATGACTTGGCAACGTTTCGGGAATGCCAAGGCTGATAGTCGGCAATGATAGGAGCTTCTCTGCACTCGGATAATGAAGGCCTGCGCGCAGCACGCAAGTCTTCGATCCAGGCTGTGAAAATGGTTGCTCAGTTTGGCACACAGGTCGCGGCCAGGATCGGTTCGGTCACTGCCCAAGACGCCCAGGCTGTTGCGCTAGGTAGGGCGATTGGCACCATCGAGGGTGGGTTGGGTCCTCCTAGGCCGCAGTCTCGTTACGATCCCGCCGTCAAGTTTACGGACAGGAGGTTTCGCTGTATGATGTGCCCCAGGTCGGCGAAGTCCCGATCGGTGTTGCGGCAGATAAAGTGCATTGAAAGTCCTGCTCAGCATGCGTTGCATCGTGCTGGGCCCGTTTTGTTATGTTCGGTTTGTGGAGCGTATGCCGTGACGCGTAGCCAGGGGCTTTCCGAGGAGTGTAAGCCTTTGAAGCGCCGCGCGGGCGCGCTCGTCAAGGATTCCAGGTACTATCGGCTGCAGAACCTGCTTAAAGGCTGCCACCCTAAGTCAGGCCTGCTCCTAGGCCCTCCAGCTTTGCTGCGAAAGCGGAGGTTCTGCGAGACGGCTCGATTGCCGCCGCTTCCATCTATTCCTGAGACGCGTGCGGCTGGTCTTTGTCAGGTCAACAAAAACTCCTCTTCTCTTCCTATTCTTCATCGTGCCTCCCTCCATCTCTCCATCTCGGCCTCCTTCTCCCTCCTCATTTACCACCTCCGTCCTCCTTCCCCATCCTCATCACCATCATCATCCTCTTCCTCCTCATCCTCCTACGTCACCGCCTTCTTGCGACTGCCACTACGACTGCGACTACGACTATGACGTCCGCCAGAACGGAAGGGGGACAGGAGGAGGAATGGACTGGAAGGCGCAGTGGGAGGTCCCCGTGATCCTGCCACGATGGCACTGGCAGGCGCACGAGCTGGGTCAGCAGTCTCGCCTCGTAGCTCTGAGCAGCCACGGCCGCGTGCATGGCCTCACAGGAGGAATAGGAGGGGAGGAGAGGGGAGGGGAGGAGAGGGGAGAGGGGAGGGGACGGGATGTAGGGATGGAGGACGCGGTGGAAGGGAAACGAGGAGGGCGAGGGGGAAGCGGGAGGGAGAAGGAAAGGGAGCAAGCCCCAGGAGCCCGACAGCGGACTGCATATGGCTCCAAGTGTTATAACAAGAAGGCCCAGAGATTTGCCTGAGAGGGTCCAAGGCATCCGCCACCTTGTCGTCGGCACGCTGGAGCGTGTGTTGGATGATCCTCTGTCGTCTGGTGGGGCTTCTGTAACGCAGCTGGCCTCAGACTACTGCCCCCCTCCCCCTGACCCTGCTGCTCCTCCTCCTCATCCTCCTCCTCCTCCTCCTCCTCCTCCTCCTCCTCCTCCTCCTCGTCCCCCCCACCCCAAACTTCCTCCTCCGCCTCCTCCTCCTCCACGGCGGACTGCTCGACCTCCAGACGACTCCAAGAGAGCCTCAAACCGTCCCGAGTGGCTGCAACACGCCTCAGAGATCGTCGAAGGACGGCCCATCGAGGACCCACGGGCTCCAAGATCCAACCCACAGGAATCGCACCCCAGCGGCATCTCTTGGGCCATTTCGTACCCCCACGGGATCCCCTTGGACAACTGCACCGATGCCCGAGGAACGCTCTACACGGGCCCACGGCGCCCCCGAGGCCTGCCCAGTGGGGTCCAAACAGAAGAGGTCGGAAGGTCGCGCCGCATCGCCAATGCATCGCCGATGCATTGGCGAAGCATCGGCCACGTCGGCAACCCGTTGGCACAGCTGGCGCTGAGGAAATCAGCTTCGTCATCGCGCCGCATCGGCGATGCATCGGCGATGCGACGCGATCCTCCGACACCAACTGCTCAGACCCAACCTGGGAGGCCTGGATTGGACCAATTCTCACCCCAACGGCATCTCTTGGACCACTGCGCTGGTGCCCGAGGAGCGTTGGGCGATCCCGCGGCGTCCAAGAGAGGAGCCCATTGCCTGCACGAAGACCAGCGTTAAGGCTGAGCCTTTGAATCAGAGGACCCCTTGCATCCCTCGGTCCCAGGCGTACTCTGCATGCACGACGCGCCCGATTCGAAGTTCAAGGTCTTCGGATGTTCTGATCGGTCCTCGGCGGTTTTCCAGCCCTGGCGTGCTCTCAGTCAATTGCGCCTTGCCAAGGGCCGTCCAAGGCTGCCCAGAACGTACGGCTTCCGTAGACCCGAGGTGTGACACGAAAACCAATCGACGAGGATCGCCTGGGGGGGACAAGGCGCGCCCTTGGGGCCTCCTCCGACCACCCGAAGGTGTCCCTACCTGACGCGTCCCAGATGCCTCAGATCATGGAAGGTCCATCCTTGTGGCTAGTTCTGACTCCACGGGAAGGAAGACCCCCCCTTCAGCGTCAGGTCTCTTCCGCGAACTGCTCTCGATAGCAAGCCTTGAGCCGGCGCGGGCACGAGGGCAGGCGGCCCAGGGACCACTGGACGAAGCGAGCGCGCGGATGGCAACGGGATGTCTCCAGTCTCCCGGGGGTCTGGGAAACGTCAACTGACCACCTCACCGATCCGTGCCGGGCCCATCCTTGATGGGCCGACCTTCCACCACGGCTACCACCGGTAGGACTGGTGAAAAGCGAGGATGGGGAGGTCCTCCTCCTCCTCCTCCTCCTCCTCCTCCTCCTCCTCCTCCTCCTCCTCCTCTCCTCCCTCCCTCCTCCCTCCTCCCTCCTCCCTCCTCCCTCTCCTCCTCCCTCCCTCCTCCTCCTCCTCCTCCTCCCCCTCCTCCCCCCCTCCTCCTCCCTCCTCCTCCCTCCTTTCTCTCTCTCGCTCTCTCTCTCTCTCTCGCTCTCTCTCTCTCTCTCTCTCTCTCTCTCTCCTACCTATGGTAGTGGTGGTGGAAAATCGGCCCATCAATCCTGGGCCCAGGGCCCCCGCGCCTTCCTGGCCAAGCCAGGAGGGCGAGAGCACACACGGTGGGCCCAGGGTGGGCCCGGCGCGGATCGGTGCGGTGGCCAGCTGACGCCCCCGAGAGGGGACGGCTCCGGGCGCAGCCCGAGCGCGAGGCCAGCCACATGGAGAGCAGCAGAAACATGAAGGCGCCGGTGATGGACAGGGAGCTGCCCATCATCAGCCAGTCCGGCGTCTCGGGGGGCAGGCGCCCCTCGCACCTCGGCGCCCCCTCAGGACGAGGGGCAGGGGGCACACGCGCACGGCAGGACAGGGAACGCGATCTGTGTCAGCATCTCGGGAGGGGCCCCCCGTGTCCCGCTGTCCCCCTGGCAAGAAAGGACGCACCCAACCCATCTGCAAGTGGCAACCCGTTCAGCCCATCTGCAGGTGGCAACATCAACGGGCCCAGGCCCTGGCGCGCGTCTGTGGGCCTCGGAGGCCCTCTGAGGCCCTCGGCGGCTCTCGGCGGCCGTCCGAGGCCCTCCTGCCCCAGCAGCGGGCTCGCACCCTCTGCAGCCCACAGGTCTGGGCCCTCCGCACGAGGAGCCCCCGCCCCTCCCCCGCTGGGAGCCTCCGCGGGGGGCCGGTTTTCTGAGGGTGTCCCACGCGAATGCGCTGGTTTGGAATTCGTCGCCGGACTTCCCAGGCTTTCCCAGGCACGCAACATGAGGGCCTCTGAGGGCATCCTCAAGCTCGGGGAGTCAGCTTTCTGAGGATGTCCCACGCGAGGGCGCCGGTTTGGGATTCGTCGCCGAAGTTCCCAGAAGTCCCGGAAACGGAACAAGGGAGCTTCTGAGGGCCTCCTTTGGGAGGCTCGGGGGGCCGGTGTTCTGAGGATGTCCCACGCGAGGGCGCCGGTTTGGAATTCGTCGCCGGATTTCCCGGAGTTCCCAGAAACGGGACAGGGCTGGTGGTCGGCGGGCCCATTCCCTCGCGCGCCTGGGGTCAGGATGACGTGAGTTCTCAAGACAAACTCCCTCAAATGGCACAACGTAGCTATCACCATACGAATCCCACCACATAACAGCAAAGCTTACGTACAACCCATAGCTTACACAACATAGCTCGCATCACGGAGCTCACACGACGTGGCTCGCACCACATAGCTTACAAACACACAGCTCACACCATGCATCTTACATAACATAGCGTGAACCACATAGCTCACACCGCAAAGCTTCCACCATATAGTTGACACCACATGGCTCACACAACATATGAGTTCACCTTCTCAATGCAAGAACTCACTCTTTGGGGCCCACGCCGGCTGACATGTGATCTAGCAAAGAGAATCCGCCAGAGTGCCTTGATCACACAACAATCTGCCCCCCGAGTCTCTTGCAGCTGTGAGTAATAGAAGGACCGTGAACTCTTGAGGGCCCAGCCCCCGAACTGACGGAATACTCGTGCACTCTAAGGCGCTCTCGTGCCCTCGGAAGGAGCCGTGTGGGCCTCCCCGAGGCCGAAACTGCTTCAAACTGTTCGACAAAGCTAGCCTCGCAGGGTGCGCTGGGCCAGGAGCCCGGGAACTACCGCTGGGGGACCCCCATCCCCGCGCCCCCAAGTTCGGTATCGGCTGCAAGCTTCGGGGATCTGCGAACCCAGGTCAATCAGACCCAGGTCAGCAAGAAACCAAGAACTGCAATGCAACAAAAAAAAGCTGCAACGCAGGGCTTCGCAAACCCGGGTCAGCCAATATGCGCGGCCGCCTCGCGGCCACGAGCGTCTCGCTAACCCGGGTCAGCCAGAGGAATCTTCGCAAGATCCTGCAGGATCCGGTGCCCTGGCTGACCCCCGTTTGCATTGACCCCCGTCTCTTGAGCCCGAACTAAGCTGGCCGACTGACGAACTACCAGATTCGCCGGGCCCTCGGCACCAGAGCGTCACGGTGGAGGCCAGCATGAGCACGTTCACCAGCAGGCCCGCGCTCCCACGAGTATACGGGGCGGCGAGGTGCATGGAGCTACTGTGCTGCCGCCTCTTTCCCCCTCTCCTTCAACGGCATCCTCCCTCGGCTCCCCCCATGGTTCCCATCTGCATCGTAGTTGACCTCAGGACCTGAAAATCACCGCGGCGGCAGCGTCTTCGAGGTTGGCGCCGCGACAGCAGCGTCTTCGAGGTTGGCGCCGGGTGCCCTAGAGACTCTGCCAGATCACGCTCTAGGCTCCAGGCCGACAGGCACTGGAAATGAAGGGGCCTAGGGACACGCAAGCGTGTTAAGATAGTCGGTAACAGGTAAGCCGTATTTCTATATATATATATATATATACATATCCCCTGGGAATCCCTAGGCGAAAAATACCCTGGGCTGGTCCCTGGCAAGGTCCTGCCAGAGCTGGTTTTGCTCCTGAGCGCCGTCCTCGGGGCTTCCCAGCGAGCCCCAAGAAGAGCCAAAAGACCCCCAAGAAGCCATCGAGATAGTCCAAGAGAGCCCCGAGACGCAACAATATCGCTCCTAGACAGCCCACGAGGCCTCCAAAACGCCCTAAAAGGGCTCCAAGAGGCCTGAAAAGTTGTCCCTTTTCATCTTCCCGACGCTCCAACGCGGCCCCAGAGGCCCCCAAGACCGCTCCGAGACGGCCCAAGGATCTCCAAGAGGGCCCAAAAAAAGCCCCAAGAGAGCCCAAGAGAGCCCCAAGACTGCCCAAGAGGCGTCGAAGACGGCCGAAGAGGCTCCCAAGACGACATTACCACACAGGCCCAAGCTAAACGCCTGCATGCCTCATGCACCGCAGAGGCCCGCAACGAACACCCCCAGAGGCAGCTCAACAGCAACTGATTCAGATCGAACGCTCCCCACGCACCGCGCCAGAGAACAGCCGCCGCTCAACAGCACCACCATGACAACGAACACACGCGGAACCGAGAGCCGTCAAACAATATGGGTCGGCGGAAAGAGCGAAGCGGCTCAATTGATAGACACAAGTCTCAAGTTCTCCATGTTTTGCCATATTTTCTGGATGTTCGTCTTCCCCCCCACGTCCCATATTTTCATCAGTTCCTCGGGAATCGACGATTATTCCCCAATCAGTGCTTGCACTGAAAGGGTCCTAGCGGAAATTGAAAGATTTGGCGAAAATGTCCCGCCGATTTGGGTGGCCGGCTGGCTTCCCGGGTTCCCGGTTCCAGGTTCCCGGGTTCCTGGTTATTGGTTCCGGGCCGATTTCGGTGGGTTCCGGGTTCCTGGGTTCCCGGGTTCCCGGGTTCCCAGTCGATCTCCTTATCGATCTCTTTATCGATCCCAGTTCAAACCATACACTGATTGGGGTTTTTCCCTGGTGTAATTCATTCCTTGTGTATCGACGATTATTTGTGTTTGTGTGTCTGCCCCCTCCTGACGCAAAGGGCACACACGAGAGGGCGAGATCCGACCAGGCCTCCGCCCCCTCTGGGACGGGGGCCGGGCGCGGCGCTGACCTTCTTGGCCTGTGCTGACTTTTCCCTCGGCTCCCTTCCGCCCGTCAAACCGGGCCTCACAGCGCGTGGTTCTGCAGGTCCGCTGGTGAGCGTTTTTTTATTCGGCGTTTCGACATTGAGCGATGAGGGGGGGGAGGGGGGGGTCTGGCTCCGAACCTCTGCTGAGTGCGACTGTTTGCAGCAGTGCGTCCATCATGGGGGCGCTCCACCTGCTCGAAACAGGCGCCAAAAACAATCAAGATCCGCTCCATGGGGGGGGAGGGGGGGTGCGAGGGCCCGCGCCGATCGGCAAAATAATGAATAAAAAACGATCACCTGTTCAGGGCCGTCTTGGGGCTGTCTCGGGATCCTGTGAGCCCTTCCTGGCGCCCTCCTGAGTTCGTCTTCTCTCAGGCCGTCTTGCTGCCGTCTTAGGCCCCTCATGCCCGTCTGAGGAGTTGCTTGGGGCTCTCTTTTCGGGACATATTGGAACTCTATCTCTCTTTGGCCATCTTAGGCCCTCGCTGCACGCAAGAGTGGCCCTGTCAAGAAAGACCCTTGGCGCGCGGCTTCTGGGGGCCGCGGAGGGGCCAATTCCAAGCGCGCAAGCCTGTGCTGGGCGGACCCATGTGGTCCCGTGCACCAAATGTCACCGGGTTACCCTTCGGCGTAGCCGACTCCTGACCTCTGCACCGCCGGTCCCCCTCGTGATCGAGTCAATCCAAGGGCCGTTGGCCTCGTCTCGAGCGGCCCATGTCCAGATCCATTCCCTGCTGGGACGCGATCCCGCGGAAGCGCGGTCGCATGGATGCGGTCCGCGCGTGGCATCCGCGGAAACACGCGGGGGCGCAGCCCAGGGGCCCAGCCCGTTGGACTGTAGATATTCACATGTTTTGGCGACTCCGAAAGGTGTGCTTTCCAAAGGGTGCGGTTTGCAACCTGAACCCTGTAGGGCGGACGATGACCTCGACAGAACTCTCCGCCGCGCCCCGAGGAGGCCCGAGGAGGGCAACATGGGGGCCCCCAAGCCCCAACGACGCAGATCGCAAACTTCCGTGGCAACCCTATGGGAGCCTCCCATGCCATCTTGCTGGCTCTTGCGAATCGACGCTAAACCGACGCTAATCAACGCTAATCGACGTTAGTCGACGCTGATCGGCGCTACATCGACGCTAATCGACGCTACATCAGCCCTTTCTCATCGATTACCAGACGCTAGCACACGCCAATGCACTCCTCTGGGGGCGACGCGCGCATGCAGTCGGACCTAGGCCAGAAGAACACTCTTCAAGAACATGAGACCCTCCGTCGGCCAAAACAAACAGAACATCCAAGGGCACCCTCCCCAGGGGATGCACAAGAGCATTCAGCATCCAACAAGCACGAAGAGCACCAGGGTACCCTCCCCGAACCGACCTCGCCCTTGTACTTCGTTCCGAGTGCACATCGTTACCCCAGCGGCATGGCCAGAGAGCGCCCGCCGCCGAGCATGTGCCATCAGACTCCCGAGCGCGCGCGCCGCCCCTCCGGGGGGCGACGCGCGCATGGCAGAGGCACGCATGCGAGGGGCAACGATAGGGGGGGGGGGCTGGCATAAGGGGGGGATGCATCGACCTGGAATCAGATACATCGCCGATAGTTCGGCAATGAGCCTTGGATCCGCACCTTTCTGGGCCGGGGCTATCGGGCCCGTCGGCGATCAATGGGCGATTGGGGTCGATGCATTCCCCCTATATGCCTATCCCCCCCTATCGTTGCCCCTGAGTTTGGGTGAAGCCGATCCCCCGGAGCCCTCTCCCGAGGCCCTTCGGCATCGGAGCACCGTCGGCCGCCGAGCGGGCCCAAGATCGAGCCCAAGTCGGCCGCCGCGCGGGCTCTCGCTTCGGGCCGGCACACCAGGGCTGAGGCCGTCGGGCTGTGCGGTCGGCGGCGGCACGGCCTCGGACGCCAAACGGGCTCGGAAGGGGGCCCAGAGGGCCCCTCGGCGTCTGCAGGAGCGGATGGAAAGAGGCTGAGGGTGGGCAGAAGGAGGGGGAGGGAGGAGGAGGAGGAGGAGGAGGAGGTGGAGGTGGAGGTGGAGGCGGAGGCGGAGGCGGAGGCGGAGGCGGAGGAGGAGGAGGAGGAGAAGGAGGAGGAGGAGGAGGAGGACGAGGACGAGGAGGAGGAGGAGGGCCCCCTGAGGGCCCCGTGCAGACCTCACCAGTCGGCCCGTAGTCCTGTCCATGCCCTCGGGGGGCGAGGGCCAGCGGCGGAGCCCGCGGAGCGCCAGGGATAGGCGTGCATCTTGTTCTCGGTGAGCGACACGAGGTCACGGACGTCCTCCCGCCAGAGCTGGGCCTGGCGAGGAGCCGCCAACCCTGGCCGACACCCAAACCTGGCCAGGCCCGACTCCTCCTCCTCCTCCTCCTCCTCCTCCTCCTCCTCCTCCTCCTCCTCCTCCTCGTCCTCGTCCTCGTCCTCCTCCTCCTCCTCCTCCTCCTCCTCCTCGTCCTCGTCCTCGTCCTCCTCCTCCTCCTCATCCTCCTCCTCCTCCTCCTCCTCCTCCGCTGGTTCAAGGACTGACGCAGGGACGATCCCGCCCCAGCCGCGAGGATCTGTACAAATTCCTTGGGGGGCGGAATGGACTTGGCCGGGTCTGTCGGTGTACAGTCTCGTTGGCGGTCCCCAGACCTGGGCCATCTTGAACTCCAGGATCTTGAGCTCCTGTGGACAGGTGGGAGCGAACGCCTTTCCTTCCTGAAATTCCCTCCGGCCTGCGGGCCGCAGCCCCTGACCCAGGCAGAAAGAGAAACAAGCATCTGCTGGCCGCTCCCAGCCGTCTTCGAAGTGCCATGTCACGACCCAGAGCAGACAGGAGGCGGCGGAGGATAAAGAGGAGGAGGGAGAAGGACAGGGAGAAGAACAAGAGGAAGGAGACTGCGGGGTAGCTGGCAACCGCTTATGAGCGGAGGGCCTGGCCGCATCCCTCGCATCGACTTCTTGGCAAAATCGCTCCCCCCTTCCTCATCCAAAAAGATGGCTTCCAGAGCGGAGACCTTGTTTGTTTCTCTCGGCCTGGCAGGAGACGGAGGCTGGAGCCAGAGGATGATTCCAATTGCCGGTCCTTCGTGAGCCGGAGGTCTCTGTCATACAGGAAGTTATCCCGGTTGTAGTCAAAGCTGGTCTTGGCGCCGAACGCCGCGAGTCCAGCCACACACTCCATCCTGGATGATGGTCCGTAACTGACTGAGAGGCAGGTGAAAGCGGTCAGCAGCACTCCAACAGAAGAGCCATCGTTACAATATTCGCCGACCCCTCGGGCACCAGCGTTGCAAATGTCTACCCCTCCACTAACGCGCTCCCGAGAAGGGAGCTCTGAGAACGTAAGAGGGCCTCAAGACGGTCCAAGAGTGGTAGAAGAGGGTCCCAATACGGCCCAGGAGGGTCCCAAGACGGCCCAAACGAGCCTCAAGGGACACAGCCCAAGAAACCGCCAGACAGATCCTGGGCAGTGCAAATAACGGCCTTGGATGGCGACATCGATCTCCAATGAACACACACAATCGAACACACACACACATATATATATATATAGATGCATACATACATACATACAGACAGACAGACAGACAGACATACGTACATACATACATGCATACATGCATGCATGCATGCATACATACATACGTACGTACGTACGTACATGCATGCATACATACACACATACGTGCATACATACATACAGGCAGGCAGGCAGACATAACGACAGACATACATGCATGCGCACATACATATACATGCATACAGACATGCATGCATACATGACTGCATACACACATACATGCATGCATGCATGCATACACACATTGCACACAACACATACATTACATACACGACGGACACTTCACACATTACATGCATTCTATACAGACAAAAATACATACATGCATGCATGCATACATACATACATACATGTTTACAGACAGGCAGACAGACAGGCAGACAAACATACATACATACGTCGATTCATACATAGATACCTGCATGCATGTATGCAACTTTGCATACATACATACATACATACAAGCATACATGCATGACACTACATTACATCACAAAATATCACATTATATTACATTAGAGTACATTACATTACATGACATTACACTACGTTATTACATCACATTACATACTTGCGTGCACACATGCAGACAGACAGGCAGACATACACACACACACATGGTCCCAAACGGACTTAGAGATCGTCAAGATGGCCCACCAGGGACCCAGGGTAGCCTTGGGCAGCCCACGAGAGCCCGAAGATATCCCTTCCGACCCCAATGTCTCCCTCTCCCTAATATCCTCCTCCTCCTCCTCCTCCTCCTCCTCCTCCTCCTCCTCCTCCTCCTCCTCCTCCTCCTCCTCCCCCTCCTCGTCCACCTCTGTCGAGACCCGGTCCTCGTCGCCGTCGTCATCGTTCTTGTGCTCTTCTTCCTCCTCCTCATTCTCATGATGATGATGATGATGATCATCATCATCACCATCATCATCATCATCATCATCATCATCATGGTCGTCAAGGTCATCGTCATAATCATCATCATCATCATCATCATCATCATCATCATCATCATCATCATCATCATCAGCAACATCATCCTCATCATCAGCAGCATCATCATCAGCAGCATCAACATCACCATCATCATCAGCATCATCATCATCAGCATCGTCGTCATGTCACCACCACATACACCATTATCACCAGCACCACCATCATCAGCACCACCACCATCACCAACACCACCACAATCATAAACATCATCATTACCATCATCAGCAGCAGCATCATCATGATCATCATCCGTATCATCAGCATCATCATCATCAGCATCATCATCAGCATCATCATCACCATCACCATCATCATCATCCTCATCATCGTAATCATCCTAATCGTTATCATCATCAGCGTCATCGTCATCATCATTATCATCACTAACCTCATCAACATCAGCATCATCAACAGCATCATCACCGTTATCATTATCATAATCAGCATCAACAGCATCAGATTTATCATCCCCATCATGATCACAAGCATCAGCATCATGATTAGCAATCATCCTCATCATCACCCGCACGATTATCATTCCTCTCATCATCCTCAACATCATCGCCAGCATCCTCGTCATCATCCTCATCATCAGCATCAGCATCATGATAATCATCATCATCATCATCATCAGCATCATCATGCCCCTTCTACTGCTCATCATCGTCATCCGCATCATCAGCATCATCAGCATTATAAGCATGATCTTCGTCATCCTTATCATCATCAGCAGCAGCAGAAGCGTCATCAGCATCATCATGAACTTCGTCAGCCTGATCATACATCATCAGGCTCCCTGCTCTACTTCCTCATATTCCTCCTCCGCATCCACCTCCTACTCCTAATCCTCTTCCACATCCACATCATCATCATCACCACCGCGAAAACCATCATCGTCATCCTCATCCTACATCCTCCGTCCCTCTTTCTACCTCCTCCTCCTCTTCCTCCTCCTCCTCTTCCTCCTCCTCCTCCTGCTGGTCCGTCTGGTCTTCAGATTCCTCCTGTCCCTGCTCGTCCTCATCCTTCTCGTCTCCATCCCCATCCTCATCCTCATCCTCCTCCTTCTCCTCATCGTCCTCCTCCTCCATGTGTTCCCTCCCATCATCATCGGAGTCACCACCACCATCAGCATCAGCATCAGCATCAGCAGCAGCATCAGCAGCAGCATCATCATCCGCATCATCATAAGCATCATAATCTGCATAGTCCTCAGAATCCTCAGCATCACCATCACCAGCATCAGCAGCATCATCATCAGCATTATCCTCATATCATCATCAGCATTATCCTCATCATCATGAGCATCAGCATCATCATCATCATCATCATCAGCATCAGCAGCATCGTCATCGTCATCCTCATCATCAGCATCGTCAGTATCATAAGCATAAGCATCAGTATCATCATCAGCAGCAGCATCAGCATCAGCTCCATCATCAGCGTCGTCATCCCATCATCATCAGCTGCAGCAGCAGAAGCATCATCCTCATTATCAGCAGCAGCAGCATTAGCGTCATCAACATCATCATCATCATCATCATCAGCAGCAGCAGCATCATCCTCATCATCATCAGCAGCATCATCATCAGCAGCATCAGCATCACCAGCAGCATCCCCGTAACCATCATCGGCATCATCATCATGCTCATCATCCTCATTGTCATCAGCATCGTCATCATCATCCTCGTCAGCAGCAGCATCAGTATCGTCATAACTCTCGGCAGAATCATCATCATCATCATCATCATCATCATCGTCATCATCGTCATCATCATCATCAGCATCACCACCACCACCACCACCACCATCATCATCATCAGCATAGGGAGCCCAGGCCGAGCTCGGCCCGCCTCGCCCGCTTCGCGACAGATCGCGGTCGCCTGGCCGGGGCAATCCGTGATAATGTAACCACATACCTGTGCGGTGGGCGACTGCGATTCGGCGGCGGCCGTTCTCGGGAGAGCGGGATCATCGACAGTATCGGCAGCATTACCAGCGTCATCAGCATCATCAGCAGCAGCATCAGCATCATCATCATCATCATCATCAGCAACATCAGCATCATCAGCATTATCATCATCGTCGTCGTCATCAGCATCATCATCAATATGATCACCATCATCATCAGCATCATCATCATCAGAATATGTAGCATCATCATCAGCAGCAATCATCATCATTAACACCAGTATCACCATCATCCTCGTCATCAGAAGCAGCATCAGCAACATCCTCATAATCGCTATCATGACCGACGCCACCATCATCATCATCAGCATCATCATCACCTCCAGCATCATCATTGTCAGCACTCGCAAGAGTAGCTTTATCAGTACCGTCATCATCATCATCATCATCATCATCATCATCATCATCATCATCATCAGCATAATCACCATCATCAGCATCATCAGCAGCATCATCAGCATAATCAGCATAATCGGTAGCAACGCCCTTCTCATCACCACCATCATCATCATCGTCATCATCATGATCAGCATCATCATCAGCAGCAGCATCATCATCATCATCATCATCATCATCATCAGCAGCATTATCATCATCAGCATCAGCATCATCATCATCATCATCATCATCATCATCATCTTCATCATCTTCATCAGGATCATCTCCATCCTCACCAACAGCAGCATCGTAATCATCATCGTTGAAGTCATCATCACCATCATCAGCATCAGTATCAACACCATCATCATCATCATCATCATCCTCAGCATCATCACTGTCGTCGTCATCCGAATCATCAGCAACATAATCATCGCTAGCATGACCGACACCAGCATCCTCATCATCAGCAGCAGCATTATCAGCACCAGCATCATCATCATCAGCATCAGCATGATCAGCCTCATCATCCTCATCATCATCATCAGCATCGTCATCATCACCGATCATTAGCATCAGCATCAGCAGCATCAGAATCATTTTCCGTAGTACGATCGTCGTCATCATCACCGTCATCAAAATCAGCATCATCATCGTTGCCGTCATCGTCATCGTCGTCATCAGTATCATCGGAATCAGCAGCATCAACATAATCGTCATCATCAAAATCACCATGACAGCCATGAACCGTCAAATTGAATCAGCATCATCATCACAACCACCACCACCACCATCCATCCATCCATCCATCCATAATCATGATCAGCATCATCATCGTCATTCATCGCCATCGCCATCGTCAGCAGCATCGTCTTCGTCATCGTCGTAATCATCAATGTCATTAGTATTCTCAACTCCATCTCCTCATCCTCCCACTAGTTCCTCTACATGTGTCCGTCGTCGCCGTCACGATATTATACTTAAGTGGTCTTACCATTATTCCTCCACCGCCTGGTCCTCCACCTACTCCTCACCCTTCTCCTGTTCCCCTGACCCTGCTCATGCTCCTCAGTCAACTGGTCGCTGGATGTGGCGCTAGCCTGCTGCATCTATCCCAGGAATCTAAGGAATATGTAAATATGGACAGAGATCAGGAGAGCCAAGACCGACTTGAGCCAGAGGCTGCGGAAGCAGGGTGCAGCCAGAGTCACATCCGGGGGCGGGCGGTACAGAGTTGCAGGGTTGAGAGGACGAGTGAGAAACGAGCATGTGCACAAGCAGACAACTGCAAATGGTCCCAAAGTCGCGCGGAGTCTTTCTGTCCTCGACTTCTGCACAGTGAACCGAATCAGCCGTTGAGCTGCAATGGTTTCGCATGCAAATGGGTGAAACACACTCTGAGGGAAAAAAAAGGAACGGCAAGAATGCAGAACCAAGAGAGTGAGACGGGCTGGATGAGGAGGCAGAAGAGAGATGAGGAAGTGCAGGAAGAAGATGGAGGCGAAGCGGGGGCGGTGAAGGAGAAGCAGCAGGGGCAGGAGCAGGAGGAGGGAGGAGGGAAGGGCAAGGAAGGAGCGAATTCTAAAGCGATGAGGGAGAAAGGCAGAATGAGGGGATGGGAGGAATAGAGGAACAACAAACAATATAAACATGAATTGTTCGAGCTCCGCGAGGAATTCTTGGACGGGCGGAGCCTGAGGCGCCGCCGTGGGGGCCCAGCGCGGATCCAAGAAATCCGCGCGGAGCGCCAAAAGTTTACGTTTATGCGTTTTTTCTCCGAAGGAAGGGGGGATGGGAGGATGGCGCAGGGGAGGAGGGAACAGGGGGAGGCAGCGCGAGAGTCGGCAGGAGCAGGAGGAGAAGTCCGCCTTCCGCTCCGCTTCACTAAAGGGACCCTGGGATACACAGATGAATACACACAAATCCCAGGATTCCCCATATTTCCCTACATTTTTGGGGTTTTCGTCTTCCCCCCCACTTCCCACATTTTCCCATACTTTGCTGGGAATCGACGATTGATTGTGTCTGTGTGTTTTTCCCCCTCCTGATACAAGGTCTCCCCCTCCTCCACCCCTGCCTCCCTCCCTGCCTGCCGCTTTTTTCGGGAGTGAGCCCTGTCGGCGGCTCCCAGGTGGCCTGTCGACGCCACCTGGGTGCTCAAAAAAACTCCCGATGGGCACGCCCCCTGGTCGTGGCGGGCGGACCTCTGGCCGATGCGCCTGGGCCCGGTGGACACCAGACCTGAAACGGGCTTGCTGCCGGGGCCGCGGATTCAGAGGAGAAGGGTCAGCTCTGACCCGCGTGCAGAACGGAATCATCCAAATACTGTTTTTGTTCGCATAATCGCGCGGACCGCTGCCAACAAACCGTTTCCGATGGCACCGTTGCCAACAAACCGTTTTCGATTTGCACCGAGGATCCCCCTTTCCCCTGCCCTCACTTCTGAAGGGAGGGCAGGGGAAAGGAAGAGAAAGGACCCAGAAATCCGGCGAACGACTTTTCCGAGCCACGGGCCCCCCGACCACTTGCCCGGATCCGGCTCTTCCTCGTGGGCCGCTTTTCGACGGCCCCGAGGTCCAGTACTCCGTCGCAATTTTTGTCGAGGCACCGAGGACGAGGACGGACGAGGACCTGGGGCGGCATCCTCATCATCATACTCATCCTCATCCTCATCCTCATCCTCATCATCATCCTCATCATCATCATCATCATCATCATCATCATCATCTTCATCATCATCATCATCATCATCATCAGCATCATCAGCATCATCATCATCACCATCATCACCATCATCACCATCATCATCACCAGCATCATCAGCATCAGCATCAGCATCAGCATCAGCATCATCATCATCATCATCATCATCATCAGCATCATCATCATCATCATCATCAGCAGCATCAACATCAACATCAACATCACAAACAGCATCAGCATCAGCATCAGCATCAGCATCAGCATCAGCACCATCATCACCATCATCATCATCACCATCACCATCATCCCATCATCATCATCATCATCATCATCATCATCATCATCATCATCATCATCATCATGATCATCATCATAATCATCATCAGCATCAGCATCATCATCAACATCAGCAGCATCATCATCACCCCATCATCAGCACCATCGTCATCATAAGCATCATCATCATAAGCATCAGCATCAGCATCAGCATCAGCATGAGCAGCATGATGGTGATAATCATCATCACCATCATCACCATCATCACCATCACCATCATCCCAACATCATCATCCCAACATCATCATCATCATCATCATCATCATCATCATCAGCAGCATCATCATCCTCAGCAGCAGCATCATGATCATCATCAGCATCATCAGCATCAGCATCAGGATGATGATGATAAGCATCATCAGCATCATCATCAGCATCATCATCGGCATCATCAGCATCACCAGCATCCAATCATCAGTATCATCAGCATCATCATCAGCAGCATCATCAGCATCAGCATCAGCATCAGAATCAGCATCATGATGAGAATCATCATCATCATCATGATCACCATCATCATCATCACCATCATCCCATTATCATCATCACCATCGTCATCAGCATCAGCATCAGCATCATGATGATGATAATGATGATGATGATGATGATAATCCTCATCATCATCATCAACGTCGTCATCAGCATCACCATCATCCCGTCATCATCATCATCATCATCATCAGCATCATCATCATCATCACCATCCTCATCATCATCATCAGCATCATCATCAGCATCATCATCAGCATCAGCATCTGCATCAGCATCATCACCATCAGCATCACCATCATCCCATCATCATCATCAGCAGCATCATCAGCAGCATCAGCATCAGCAGCATTATCATAAGCATCAGCATCAGCAACAGCATCAGCATCATGATAATGACAATCAGCATCATCATCATCACCATCACCAGCAGCATCACCAGCATCCCGTCTCCATCATCATCACCAGCAGCATCATCATCGTCATCACCATCGCCATCATCCCATCATCATCATCATCATCATCATCATCATCATCATCATCATCATCAGCATCACCATCATCATCATCATCATCATCATCATCATCAACATCAGGATGATGATGATGATGATAATCAGCATCATCACCATCATCATCACCATCATCACATCATCATCATCATCATCAGCATCATCAGCATCATCACCACCATCATCATACTTATCACCATCATCCAATCATCAGCATCAGCATCAGCATCATCAGCATCATCAGCATCAGCATCAGCATCAGCATCATGATGACGATGTTAATCATCATCATCATCATCATCACCATCATCATCATTATCAGCATCACCATCATCACAGCATCATCATAATCATCAGAATCATCATCAGCATCATTATCATCAACATCAGCATCAACATCGGCATCATGATCATGATGATGATAATCATCATCAGCAGCAGCAGCAGCAGCACAATCATCAGCATCATCATCACCATCATCCCATCAGCATCATCATCATCAGCATCATCATCGCAATTTTGTCGAGACGCCGAGGACGAGGGCGGACGAGGACCCAGAGCGGCCGCCGCGCGGGCCCTCCTCCGCGGCGGCCGAGCTCGCTCCCTCTACAAGAAGCTCCAGCGCGGCCAGGGCGTCTCCCACACGACGCGCCTGCGGCGCCCGCGGAGAGAGGCTGGCGAGGGCAGAGGGGGGGAGAAGACTGCAGAAACGCGCACGTTCACAGCCCGCTCGGATGTCTTGGATCCGCGCTAGACCCGCCTCCCCGGCGCGCGGCTCCCGCGCGGATCCAAGAGATCCGCGCGGACCGTCGAAAAAGTATGCTTATGCCGCTTATGTTTCGTTGCCCCCTCCCTGCGACCGCCCGCTCCGTCCCTCCTCCCCCACTTGCATGCTGGCCTATTCGCGCTACAACGGCGCCTCCGTTTAGTGAGCTACCTCCGCCAGCGCAGACACGACCCCTGCCTGGCCGCCGACGCACAAGAGCTTACGCAGCCTTTCGTCTTCCAGAGGGCCCGAAAGCGAGCGCCCACTCGGCAGGGTTCGGGGCGCGGTGTGGGAGGCCCGCCGCTGAGCGGGGGGGGAGCCTCCCCCGTCGGCAGGGCGGCCGCGGAGCTGGCCCTGGGGCGCGCACGAGGGCCGCGCCTGCCCGTGCCCAGGGGCACGACGGGCGCAGGAGCTCCCCTGGGACGACGGAGGGGAGGAGCCATACAGTGCGGGCGCGGCCGCCGGAAGCCCTCGCAGGAAGCCCTCGCAAGAACCATCGACGAGCGCGTTCCACCACTCGCAAAGTAAGTATTCGCAAATGGCAAGTAGGCACTTTGCGAGTAGTGGAACGCGCTCGGCGATGAGGGGAAACCTTGAGCACCCTGAACGCAGCAGTTCCTTCGGCTGTGGGGAGTCTCTGCGCAGCGCGGGGAGCGAAGAAACCCAGGATGCCCTGACGAAAAGCACATGGTTTCTTGATGCGCGCCCCCACTGTACAGTGGATGCCAGTCCACAAGAAACCTTCCACAAGAAACCCAACCCTGAGACCCCAGGACGTCCACTGATTTTTGGTGCGGGAACGTCGCGCCTTCCATCGCAGAACCATCGGAGCCTAAGGAACCCAGGGCACCCTGGAGGCAAGCAGGGTGTTTCTCAGCATGGGCCCCCACTGTATGTTCAAGTCCGAACCCTGGCACGTCGGCGGCCTTACCTGAGCGGCGAGCAAAAAAGCTGGTCCTGCGCGGAGGCCGGCGCGGCGAACCGCGTGGAGAGGCGGGCGCCTTGGCGCGCGCAGGGCCGCGCAGTCGACCCCCGCACTCTTCCGCCGCTCTCCTGGGCACCGCCTGTTTCGGCCATGCTGCGCCGACTCCGCTCCGCAGGTCCTCCGCCTCCTCCCACTCCTCTAGGAGCCTCCCAGGAGGGGGTCGGAGTAGATGGGATCGAAGGAAAGCGCCACATCGCTGATGCATCGACGATGCGCGGGCAAAACTTGAACCGCGTCGACCCTCATCCACGACGCATCCGCGATGCATCCTGCATCCTCGATGCATGGCGGATACACGTCGATCTGCGCATCGAAACAATGATCCGCGGATCGGCATGTGTTTATGCGAGACATGATAAACCAGCGAATCAAAACATGAATCCGTTGATTGAACAGGAATCCGCGGATCGAAAACTGAATCCGCGGACCGGACAATGAGTCTGCGGATCGAAAATGCATCCGCGGATCGAAAATGAGCCCACGGATTGAAAACATGCCGTAGGCCTGATTCAAAGCATGATCCAGAGACCGAAAGCGAATCCGCGGATCGAAGAGTGAACCCGCGGATCGAAGAATGAATCCGCGGATCGAGACCGCGAGCGGCTTTCGCGCAGGGCCTCCATGCGTATGGCGCATTGACCACGCATCGATGAGAATCGTCCATGCGTCTCAGTGCGCTCGGTGCGACGCCGACGCACTGGCGATACGGGGCCGCCCTCCGACCCCATCTAGGAGGCCTCCTCGCTCCTCTCCTCGACTCTCCCCTCCCCCCGTCCTCGCCCCTGCTCCCTGCCCCCTCCCCCTCGCTGCCGCTTCGGCTCAAGCTGCCTCGAGCTCGCGGGGCGCGACAGACAGGGCGGCGAGAGCACGGCGGCGCAGGGGAGAGCTGGGGCAACCAAAAGATACCGATACCGCTACTCCCCAAACCTCTCCCGGGGTGCGTTCTGACCAGGATTGCGAGGCGAATCCAGCGGTGGCGACGAGAGCGTCCCAGGATCAGCGACTCCGAAGGGTGTGGTTTGCAAAGGGTGTAGTTTGCAACTGGCCATCTGCGGGGCACCCTGGGGGGCGGGCGGGGACTCGATAGAGTCCTCCGCCGTGCCCCGAGGAGGCCCGACGATGACAGCGTCGTGATCTCCAGGCCCAGGCTCCGATCTTAAACCAGACCCCGGCGTCACCACACCCCTTGTAGTCGCCGACAGGAGGCCCGAGAAAGGGAAAACGATCGGGGGTCTACTGACCCGGGTGAATGCAAACCCGCGTCAGTCAGAATCTGCAGGATCCTGAAGGATCCTGCAGGAGCCTGCACCCAAACCCTGGTAAATGCAACCCTGGCTCTGAAGGTTCCTACAAGATCCAGCGCTCTGACTGACCCCCGTGTGCACTGACCCCCGTCCCTTGAGAGCACCGAAGCGAGGGAAGGGTGGCAGCAGCGGTGCCTTTTCCTCCTCCGAGGAGCCGCTCCCTCTGCCCGGAGAGGCACGGTCGGCCGAGCCCGGCCCCGCCGCGCGGAGGCCCCACGGGAGGAGCACGCAGATCATGCAGTCGGGTGCTGCTGGACGTGCCCCTGGCCCAGGGTGAGAGGCCTCCCAGGCGGGGTCGAAGTACAGCAAGCCCGTATCACAAGGGTGCGCGGTAAGAACTCTCAAGGGTCTCGGAGGCCCACGTGGACGTTCTTCGAACGAGGTGAGAGGCCTCCCAGACGGGATCGCAGTACAGTCTGCCCGTATCACAAGGATGCGCGGTAAGAAGGTAAGGGCTCTGGAGGCCCATGTGGACGTCTGTCGAACGAGGTTGGCCAGCGGAAGTGGCCAAGGATGGGCCGAAGGGGCAAGGATGCTAGGGTACCCTTGGGAAGGTTGCTCATCCTTGTTATGCGGATTGACTGTAGATGGGGTCGAAGGATCGCGCCGCATCGTCGATGCATCGCCGATGCATCAGCGATACATCGGCGACGTTGGCGATGCATCGGCAACGTCGGCATGGAGAAAATCGGACTCCGCATCGCGCCGCATCGCCGATGCATCGGCGATGCGCCGCGATCATCCGATCCCATAGACTCCGATCCCATCTAGAAGGCCTCGATATAAGTGCACATGGCCCAAGGTGCCCCCAGTATTGCCGAGGAGGCCCCCACGGCCTCAAGAGCACTCCTCACGAGGCCCAGAGGGCCCACGGGCTCCAAAATGAAGCGAAAAGCTGTGGGCACCTTGGGCCACAGGCACCTTTAGCAACGCCCGATGCAGGGGCGACGAGAAGAATAGGGCGCCCCTGTCGTGGCCGCTGGCGAGCTTCTGAGGGAGGCCACCGCGTGCTGCAGATGGCTCGACCTCGCGCCGCTCTCTCCATTCGGGCCGAGGCTCCCACGGACCGGTGGATCTCATGGCGCTCCTCGTGTGGGTCTCTGGTCCCTCCTCCGTCCGCCCTCCTGCCTCTCCAGTGTGGCGAAGTCGGCGAAGTCTTCACCTCCCCGTTGCGAGGACTGTTCATCTTGGGAACCGAGGCAACTGCGGAACACCGCGTGCACCCCGCTTCCCCCCGCAGACTCCCAGCACGACCGGCTTTGGCCTGGCTGCGCGGCAGAGGTCTCTGAGGGGTCTCCCTGACGTGACAGACAATCTATGATCAACTGAAGGAAGAAAGCCTCTTCCGCGAAGGACAACTCACTTCCCGCCGCTTCCAGCAAAGCTTGAAAATCTTCGCCTATATTCTCACACGCAGGAGTCACTCCCTGGCAACTTCACGCCAGCTTCGCCAGACTTGTTCGCAGCCCAGATGAGTTGCGAGCAGATTCTCGCAACGGGGATGCATTGGATATGGGGAAGGCCACAGCCTCCCATGCGAGCCTCCCAAGTCGTGCCGAGATCGAGGAGGACAAAAACCACCGCCGGCATCCATCCAGGCACCCACCACGGCTCCGGCCACCAAGGATCCCAGGCTGGATCCGAGGAGAGCCGATCCGCCCTGAGATCCGACGTTGCAAAAACTCACGACCTGAGCTCGGGATCCCATCGTTCTGCGTCATTTTTCGAGCCGAATCGATCTGTGATGGTCCTGGGGCCCGAAACCGGGGGAAGACGCCCGCTGTGCAAGACATGAGACGCCGGGACCAGAGAGGGCGGGCGGGAGGAGCCCAAGACCCCCCACGAGGGAGCGCACATGCGGGCCGAGGGGGAGCCGCGCTCCGCAGCGGCGGAGGCGCCCTGGAGCAGCCCAGCTCCCAGCGCTGGGGAGCTCCGGCAGGCCCTCGCCGACCCGCCCGCCCACCTCCCCCCCTGGCGGCCTTCTCCTCCGCCAGCTTGGAAGCCTCGGACGCCTCCTCTGGCGGCGGCGGCGGCGGAGCGGAGCGGACGGCGGGGCGGGCGAGAGGGAGCAGCGGAGGCGAGAGAGAGGGGGGAGGGGGGGGCAGCGTGGGAGCGGGAGGAAGGTGGGGGAGTGGGAGTGCCAAGCTAGGTGCGCTCGCGTCATATCTGACATCCTACCCCTCCCTCCCATCCCTTACCATGGCGTAGATCCCCTCTCTACTCGCACCGTCGGATGTCGAGCAGGGCAATGATCCCGAAATGGTACGCGATGCTGTGTAGAGCACGGCATGGCATGGCGTAGAAGAGCACCGCAAAGCGTAGTATGTCACAGCATGGCGTGGCGTGGCGTAGTGAAGAATTGCATCACAAAGCTTTGCAACGCAAAGTATGGCATCGCACAGCGGCCCCGAACATAACATTGCATAGCATGGCGTTGAAGATCAAAGCGTAGCATGGCATAGCACGACGTGGCACTTAAGCACTGCATATCACAGCTTCAGCTGAAGGCATGGCATCGCGCAGCGGAACGCAACCTAGCATTGCATTGCATGCCGTGGCATGGCACGGGAAATGACGCCAGCGCTGCAGCGGGAGCACGATTCGGAACGAGCGGAAGCACGGAAATGAGGCCAGCGCTGCAGCGGGAGCACGATTCGGAACGAGCGGGGCCCGAAAATGAGGCCGGCGCCTCAGCGAGAGCAGCATTTTGGAAAAAATGCAAGCGAAAACCCAACTCCCGGGAATCCTGTGTGCAAAAAAACAATACGCGGGGGGGGGGGGGCGAACAATCCCTACCCGTCATCAGGGGAAGGAGGAGAGTAGTATTCATATTGAGTAATTGTGGAGGGGAGGGGGGGGCAGGCGGGGAGGTGGGAGAGCGGGGGGGGCGGGGGAGGGGGGTCTCCCCATCCTCCCGCTCCTCCCCGGATATTCGATGGATTCATGTTAATTTTTCCAGTTCGCGGGCCACGCCGTCTCTGCCCTTTTCAAGGGTAGTTGTTCGTCCCCGAACCACTTTGTCCTATTGGGGTGCCTTGGGGGCCTCGTTGCAGTCTCAGGGGCCTCGTAGAGCGTCTTGTGTGCCTCGGGAGAGCCTCTTGGGACCTCTTGGGGCTCTGGTGGGAGCCTCTCGAGGCCTCTCTGGGCCTCCTGGGCGCCTCTGGGGGCCGTCTGTGGACACCGTTAGGGGCCCTGGGGGCCATCTTGTGGCCATCCTTGAAGAGTTCGATCACCGAAGAGGGGGTGTCATATCAGTCCCCCCCCAGGAGGCCAACTTGTGCCCAACACCTTGGTCAACATATTGATTGTTGCCTTCTCGCCGAGGCCTTCTTGGACGCTGTAATGGATCGCGACACCCCCCCGTCCAGGTCGAGGGTGAGGGGCTATGAGGGGTCAAGACGCCCTCCTAGATAGCAAGCCGTCTGGCTCACTCCAACCCGCCCTCCAAACACATAAGTGACACCCGAGCCTGCGCATGCTCAGCGGTCGTCTTTGGATAGACAGCTGCTGGGAACCAACACCGACCCCATGTGCGCGACGCTGGGGCGAGGTGCACCACGCGTGCTAGGCGCGCCACTCGCGCCAGGCACCCCTGGGGCCCGAGCGTGTCAGGCACGCCTGGTGCGCCAGATGCGTCACGTGCTCCGCGTGCGCCAGGTGCGCCACGTTCGGGGCACGTGCAGAGGGTGTCAGGCGCGCCTGCGCACGTGACAGCACACATCGGGAAACACGCTATCCTTATCGAAAACCAATGCCCATCATTGTGTCTGGTGGGCCTGCGCAAAGCAGGTCTTACGCCACCACTCCCGCCGTCCGTCAAAAACCACTTGACAGTGATCGCGGGGTGGCCGCGCATAATCCAGATTTAGCCGCGAGGTGCATGTTGTATTGTCTTTTGTCAGGGATGGTAGTCCTGCGCGCAGCAGGCAATCTGCTGACACCCCCACCGTCCCTGTCAAAACACAGTGCCCGCGGGCCTCACGAACCTGACTCAAAGCGTTGCTCCACATTGTGTTTTGTATTGTTTGGTTGACAAGGATGGTGGGGTGGGGCCGCATTGGGCTGGCCGCGCATGCTCCAGATGTAGAGTCAGAGTGGGTTGGTATTGTTTTTTGAAAGGGATGTGGGGGGTCCTCATTGGATCCTCATTGTTCCTGGTTGGCTGCCGGTCGCCTGGGGGAGGGGGTGTATAATAATATGGAGCAGTGGTAAGCCTCTCCCCGAATGGGGAAGAACCGCGTTGGAAGAGGAAACGCACTAAAGCAATCACGCCCAGAGGGCTGGTGGGATTTCTGCGATCTGGCAAGTGTGGCCTTTCGGACCCCGAGGATGGCCCGCCAGGTTTGTTTCATCTCCCCGTTCGCACCCTCATTGTGGGAACGTTTCAGGCAGTTTGCCTGCTTGGTTGTTTAAGCTCTGGTCTTCGAAAAGCCCCATGCTCACCATAATCCAGCAGGCGTGGCATTTTTGAACTCCTGTATTTTGAGAGCCTCATGCCCACTGTGATGCACACATGGGCATCCCAGGTTGGAGCCGCCGGGGAATGTTTCATGTCCTTGTTCGCGGCCGGATTGTAGGGATGTCTCAGGCGGTTTGCGTGCTTGGTTGTTTAGCCCGCTGTCTTTTGAGAACCTCGTGCTCACCGCGATATGTCAGGCGTGGTGTTCGGGTACCCTGCCAGAAGAGCAACTCATTTCCACATTCGCGGCCAGATTGTGGGGATGTCGCAGGCGGTTTGCCTGTTTGGTTGTTTAGGTTCCTCCCTTGCGAGGGCCTCGGGCTCGCCGCGATATAGCACGCGTTGCATTCGGCGACCCCAAGAAGGAGCCGCCAGGGGACGTGTCATTTCCCCGTCCGCGGCCAGACTGTTCGGATGCCCGAAGCGGTCTGCCTGTTTGGTTGTTTTGACTCCCGTCTTTGGAGAGCCTCGTGCTCACCGCGCCATGGCGGGCGTAGCATTACAGTCAAGACGCGGAAACAAGGACCGCTTCAGGCCGAGGAGGGGCTCGGGTTTTCGAGCTCGGGTTTTGGATATGTGTGTTTTTGTGTTGCAGGATACCTGTGCATGCTACTTTTCCTCCCGTGTCCTCTGCAGGACCCGGCCTTGTGGCCGTGCGGGATCTGCTCTGCTGCTCTGCTCCTGAGATCTGCGTCGTGGAACCAGTCTGTGGCCCAGGCTCGCCCCGCCAAGAACGGCTGAGTTGTTTGCCAGTTCGCGCCTAGATTGGGGATGCCTTCTCTCGGGGCACAACGGCTCCCCCAGCCCTCTATTCCACTGCATGCTCCTCCACCTCCTCCTCCACCTCCTCATACTCCTAGTATTCCTCCTCCTCCTCATCATCATCAACATCATCATGATCATCATCAGCATCATCACCAGCATCAGCATCAGCATCAGCATCAGCATCAGCATCAGCATCAGCATCAGCATCATCATCATCATCATCATCATCATCATCATCATCATCATCATCATCATCATCATCATCGTCATCAGCGTCATCATCATCATCATCAGCATCATCAGCATCATCGTCATCATCATCATCAGCATCAGCATCAGCATCAGCATCATCATAAGCATCGTCATCAGAATCACCACCACCACCATCATCATTATCGTCATCATCATCATCATCATCAGCATCATCATCAGCATCATCATCATCAGCATGATCATCCTAATCAGCATCATCAGCAGCATCATCACCATCAACATCATCAGCATCGTCATCGTCGTCATCATCAGCATCGTCATCACCAGCATCACCATCATCATCATCAGCATCATCGTCATCAAGAGCATCATCATGATCAGCACCATCATCAGCATCATCATCACCATCAGTATCATCATCAGCATCATCAGCAGCATCAGCATCATCAGCAGCATCATCATCAGCATCAGCATCATCCGCATCATCATCAGCATCATCAGCATCATCAGCTCATCATCATCAGTATCATCAGCATGATCGTCATCATCATCACCAGCATCATCAGCGTCAGCATCAGCATCATCATAAACATCGTCATCAGCATCATCATCAACATCATCATCGGCATCGTCAGCATCATCAGCATCATCACCATCACCAACACCATCAGCATCAGCATCATCGTCATCATCATCATCGTCAGTATCATCATCATCATCATCATCATCATCATCAGCATCATTATCAACATCATCAGCATCATCATCATCATTATCATCATCATCATCATCATCATCATCATCATCATCATCATCATCATCATCATCATCATCACCCTCTTTCTCATCCGCCTGATCCCCTCTCCTCCCCCCGCCCATCTCCCCATTCCCCCTCCCCCATCCCCCTCCTCCTCCTCCTCCGAGTCCTCCTTCACATCCCTGATCAGGGCAGCTCGCCCATGCGTCGCTGCTGGATGGCCCTGTGGGGTTGCGCGGAGCGTCTAGAATACCCCCCTGGCAGGCCATCCTTGGCGTGCCGAAAGGCTACGCCTGCTATGTCGCAAATGAGCATGAGGCGGTCAAGAGGACAGGAGTCTAAAAGGCCCCCTGGCGGCTCCCCCGTGAGGTTCCCAAATGCCACGCCTGCTATGTCGCGGCGTGCATGAGGACATGAAGCAAACCACGTGAGACATCCCGACAGCTGGCCGCGAACGGGGAAATGGAATACTCCTTGGCGGGTCTTCCTCGGGGTGCCGACATGCCACGCCTGGTGGATCGCGGAGAGCATGAGGCTCCCAAAAGACATGAGACTTAACAACAAAACAAGCAAGTCGCCTGCGGCGTCCCGACAATCTGGCCACGGACAAGGAAATGGAATAACCAATGGCGGTTCCTCCTTGGGGTACCACCCATGCGCCACGCCTCCCAAATCACGGTGAGCACGAGTCTCTCAACAAAAAAGAGTCCGAACAACCAAGCAGACAAACCGCCTGAGACGTCCCCGCAGTCTGGCCGCGAGAGGGGACATGAAATATCCCCTGGTGGCTCCTCCTGAGGGGTCCCAAAATGCCACGCCTGCTACATCGCGGTGGACCATGGTGCCCTCGAATGAGAGAGCTCTAAGCAACTGAGCGGGCAAACCGCACGAGATGCCCCCACCATCGGGCCGCCAGCGGGCCCGCCCCTGGTGGCTCCTCCCTGGGGTGCCCGATCGCCGCGCCTGCCACATAGCGATGAGTCAATGCTCAATGAGGCTGAGTGTCAGTGAGTCTGGTGAGCGTTCTCTTTATTCGGCATTTCGACATTGGGCGGAAGGGGGGGAGGGGGGGGGTCTGGGGGGGTCTGGCTCCAGACCTCTGCTCAGTGCGGCTGTTTACGACAGTGCTGCCTCTGGGGAAGACTCCACCCCCTCGAAACAGGGGCAAAAAAACAACCAAGATCTACTCCATGGGGGGGGAGGGGGGAGTGCGAGGGCCCGCGCCGATCGGCAAAACAATGAATGAAAAACGATACGATCACCTGTGTCCGTCAGTCTGAGCGTCAGTAAGCGTGAAGTTTCTGAAAACGAGTAAATCTGAATGTGAATCTGAGTGTCAGCGAGTCCGAGTGTCGGTGGGTCTGAGTGTAAGCGCATGCAAGTGAGCGAGACGGAGTCAGTGAGTCTGAGTGTGTGTGTGTGTGTACATCTAAGTGTGAGTGGTATGTGTGAGTGAGTCTGAGTGTTAGTCAATATCGGTGTGAGTAAGCTTGAACGTGGTGTGCCTGAGTGCCAGATTGATCATGAATGAACCGGAATGTAGAAAAGAAAATCCGGACCCTCCTGCTACTCCGGCTTCCCCGTCCGTGTCCGTCCCCCGAACATGGGGGCCGCCCACGTGGGGTCCGAGTAGATGGGGTCGAGAAATCACGCGCCACGTCTTCGCTGCGTAGCCGATGCACAGGCTTAGCATCGGCGATGCATCAGCGATGCATCGGCGACGTCGGCGTAGAAAACATCGGGCTCCACATCGAGCCGCATCGCAAATGCATCGACGATACGAAACGATCCACTGAACCCATCTCGGGCGCTGCCGAAGCCGTCCCTGGCCCAAGGTGCTCTCAGCTTTTCGCACCTAGGGTCCTTTGGGCCTCCTCGGGAGTGTTCTGGAGGCCGTGGGAGCCTCCTGGGCCAGGGACACGCCTGGCGACACCCGACACCATCTGCTCCAACCCCCTTGAGGCGGCCTGGACAGCTCCAACTGCTTGTCGGCAGCGCTGGCGCAAGCCGAGCTGTAGTCAGTAAGTGCGGGAGGAAAAGATGAGGGCGGCCGCATAGGCATAGGGTGGGGGGACAGTTCCAACACGCACTGGGCGGAGCTGAAGAACGACAAGGTGAGACTGGGAGACTGGCTCAGGGGGGGGCAGCATCGACCTGGAATCAGCGATACACCGCCGGTAGATAGATCGGCGACCAGGCCCCCGATGGCGAATCCTCACGTCCCTGGGCGGGGTGGAGCTGTCAGAGTCCTATCGGCGATCAATTGGCGATTGGGGATCGATGCGTTCCCGCCTGGACCCATCCCCCTGACGTCGCCCCGTGGCTTTCGGGCAATAACTCGGCGGCCGTTCGGGACGATCTGGGCATCCCTGGAACGCCCTCGGCGAGGCGCAGCCACTGAAGGGCGTCCCGAGGCCAAAAAGCCACCGAGAAGCGACGAAAACGCCAGAAAGCCTCAAACCCCGAAGCCCTCAGCCTTTCTCCTCCCGTCGCTGCCCCCCTGAACCCATTCCCCCCAGAGCCGACACCCCGCCCCTTCGGCTCCACGCAAGAGCGACCCCGGGAGAAGGGTGACCTTTGGTGCGCGGCGTTCCAGGTGGCGCGAGGAGGCCAGGCCCGAGCGCGAAGCCGCTGCTACCGCATCGCACTCAGCCATATGGGAGAGGTTCCTCTGGCGCAAGGTCACTCTTGATGGGCCCGCTTTTCCACCACCGTAAGTTGGAGGCGGAGGGGGACCTCCTCCTCCTCCTCCTCCTCCTCCTTTTCCTCCTCCTCCTCCTCCTCCTCCTCCTCCTCCTCCTCCTCCTCCTCCTCCTCCTCCTCCTCCTATTCCTCCTCCTCCTCCCCCCATCCAACTTGTGGTGGTGGAGAAAAAAACCATCAACTCTGACTCTGGCGCAAGGCCACTCCCGCACCACAGGTCATTCCGGCGAAGGGTCACTCTTACGCGTAACCGAGCCCATCGCTGCCCCCGGAGGAGCGGGGCGGGAAACCGGCGGGGCAGGCCTTGCCGCGCGCCTCCTGCGCTTCCACGGCCTTGCGGGCCTCCTCCTGCGCGGCCACCGCGGCCTCGGCCGCCGCCTGGAGACGCCGCGACAGGCGCGCGCGCCAAGAGCGCCGTCGAGGAGTCTCAGGAAGGCGCCCGTGATGCATCCCAAGGGGTCCCAGCAGGCCTCCGAGGGGACTTTGGCCCACACCCCAGGCACGTTGGCGGAATGGGAAGAGGTTTTTCGACATCCACATCGAACTGCTGCTGTGAAGTCTCGTCCATCGCCTCTTCGTCGGACACAGAAGCAAGGACGAGAGAACCCTCGTCCTCTTCCCTGCGGCGGGCCCCGGACACCATCCGAAGCTGAGCGCTGCACGCAGAGGGGGCAACAGGACCCTCCTCCTCGACAATGCCCAACCGAAAAGACCGAGCGGCACTCCCAGGCATGGCGGGGGCGGCGAAGAGGGCGGCAGGGACGGGGGGCAGGGAGGGGAGGGGGGACGGGAAGGGAGAGAGAAGGATCTGGTCGAACGGAAGGGAACCGAGGGCAAAGAGGGAAAGGAACACTTTGAGTCGCAGACTCGGCGGTCGCGCGAGTCGGTCGGGCAAAGCAGGGCTGCGGACAAGCTGACTTGCGCACGCAGGGGCGAGGAGAAGGCGAGCAGCGGCCGCGGAGAAGGGAAAACGATCCTCGAACGATCCTCGATCCTCGAACCTGGAATCTCGATCCTCGAACGATCCTCGAACCTGGAACCTCGAAAAGGAAGGCGGCCCCCTCAGACCATGTAGGTCGTGTGGCTGCGTGCTGCAGCCCTGTCTCTGGCGGAGTGCTGCAAGCAGGGCGCGTCAAGGTGCCTGCGGGGAGGGGATCGTGTAGGGACGCGAGGCCGGGCGACGATCCGAGCGGGCTCGGGCAAGAAGCTACTATGCAGCGCCAGGTGGCGGGATGGGAATGGACACAGGGGGGGAGGGCGAAGGGGGGCGTTCGAGTGCGACAGTGAATGGGATGGGAGCTCGGTGAAGAACGGATTGGTGTGGAAAACAGGAGGGCCAGCATCAGACGGAAACAGAAAGGAGGACCTATGTCGATTGCCTACATGCACCAAAAAAACGCTTGCAAAGGGAGACTGACGGTGTAATGGTATAATATAAGCATGTGCACGACGAACTCCGGAAGATCCCAGAAACTGGAATTGGGTGGCCGTGACAATTGAAATAGGGCTTGGCGATGCCGTAAGTGAGAACCGTGATGCTGCTACCCATCCCAGGAACTGGAAGGCTGTGATTGTGACATGTACAATCGACGCACTAAGCACGCGCACCTTCCTCTAGGTTTCCCTTCTGTCCTTGCCTCTGCGGCCCGTCCTCTACTGTTTTCACTGGTCGCTCGCCGCCCCAAAGAATCCCAACTTCGGCCTCCAAGGGTCTTGCGTCCTTACCAACCGTCCTTAAGACACGTTTTGACTCTATGTGGCTGAGGACTGTGTGATGCCATTGCCGACGAGCTTGGTGCTGCTTCCTCAACAAGTTCCTCGTGTACCCTGCGCTCGGTACTGTATGTGTTGTGGAATGGTGACCCCAGAAACCACGCAAGGCCAAGCATGGAGCACGGGTACACCCTTCTCTCCTCATCTCTTCCCCACATCCCTACCTCCCTCCCTACCGCCCTACCTTTACCTTCTCATCCCATCCTCCTCCTCCTCCTCCTCCTCCTCCTCCTCCTCCTCCTCCTCCTCCTCCTCCTCCTCCTCCTGCTTCTCCTCGTCCTGTTCCTCGTCTGCCATCTGTAGCCATGTTGGCTCAAGTCCGTAGCGATGTGCTCAGGACAAGAGTGCTCGGCAAGGGGGAACAACTGCCCCCACCTCGTTCACGGAGGCAACCTCCGAATCCCGTGTATCGACGTGCGGTTTCAGCCCACAAGGCCTTTAGGAACAATTGAACGACAGTCATAGCGCCGCCTGCCAGGCAGGAGTCGGCAGTTCTCCCGGGGCCAAATTATCCAGTCTGGGGATGCAGCAAATGCGGGGCGGCGCAAAACTGGGCAAGTCGATGGGTATGGCAGTGCGGATGTCCAGCTCCACAGAGGATTCAGAGCAAGGCCGAAGAGTATACGACAGCATGGGCGCCCCGAGACCCAGCTTCAAAAGGAAAAGGGCAGCAATGTAGAGTTGGCAACGGGAAAGGAAGAGATGCTGGTGAAACCAATGGTAAACTGCAGAAGTTCGAGGCTCAACTCAATCAGTTACTGCCAGCTGTCCAGTCCCCTCACACGCCTACTACAACAGGCACCAGCAACGCTGCGGCGTCCACGGGTGCCAAAGCCCGATGGCTACACACTGGAACAAAGTTAGAGTGTGACCCAGCCGTTGTCGAAGAAGAAAGTGAGTGTGCCGAGAGGGATAAGATCATGCAGGAGATCAGGTAAATGAGCAAGGGGATGTTGTCAGGCGACCCCGCTGCAGCGAGGACACCCGTCGGAAGCTCATCGAAGATCGCATCAAGGAGCTCGGTGGCCAGCACAAGCAGCTACGATGTCCTACTACGGCGCACAGGAGGGCCGCTCAGGAATCGGGCGCTGACCTCTTCACAGCAGATGTAAGACGAAATTGCGGACAAAAAAGCAGTTGTTCGCCCTTCTGGAACCCACCGCCAAGAAAGGATGATACGACTGCGAAACTGATCCAGGCGACGGGCCCAACCATACGCAACTGTGAACACCGCGTTGTGGACACCGCGTTCGGTGGAGCTCCCGTGGGGCCACGAAACGTGTGAGTGTTGTAGGGTGTGGCGACATAGGCGCGGTGGTGCCATGCGAGCGCAGCCACTAGGGCCCTCGGTGAAGCCCAGTTTGGGGCCAAGAAACATGTGAGGGATGCGCCAACATGGACGCGGCGATGCCATCCGAGCACAGCCACTGGAGCCCTCGGTGGAGCTCCCTATGCGGCTACGAAACATGCGAGATGTTTGCCAAATTGGGCACGGTGGTGCCGTGCGAGCGCAGCCTCTGGGGCCCTCGGCGTATTTCCCTCTGGAGCAACGAAACGAGTGAGAGGTGTGCTGGCATGGGCGCGGAGGTGCCATGCGAGCGCAGCCACTGGGGCCCGCGGTGGAGCTCCCTATGGGGCCACGAAACGTGTGAGGGGTATGCCTGCATGGTAGCGGTGGTGCCATGCGAGCGCAGCCACTGGGGCCCTCGGTGGAGCTTCCTATGGAGCCACGAAACGTGTGAGGGGTGTGGCGATATGGGTGCGGTGAGGCCATACAAGCGCAGCCACTGGGGTCCTCGGTGGAGCTCCCTGTGGGGCCCAGAAAACTGTGAGAGGTGGGCCGACATAGGTTGGTGCGGTGGCGCCATGCGAGCGCAACCACTGAGGCCCTCAGAGAAGCTCCCTATGGGGCCACGAAACGTGCGAAGGGTTTACCGACATGTGTGCGGTGGTGCCACCCGGGCGTAGCCACTGGAGACATCGGTAAAGCTTCCTATGCAGCCACGAAACTAATGAGGGGTGTGCCGAGATGGGCGCGGTGATGCCATGCGAGCGCAGCCACTGGGGCCCTCGGTGGAGCTCCCTATGGAGCCACGAAACGTGTGAGGGGTGTGACGATATGGGTGCGGTGAGGCCATGCAAGCGCAGCCACTGGGGCCCTTGGTAGGGCTCCCTGCCACGAACCGAGTGAGGGGTGTGCCGAAATGATTAGCATGCCGAAAGCCGAGACAATGATGGGAGGATAAAGGAGGAGGAAGGAGAAGTGAGGAGTCGGGAGTGGGGAACGCCGGGGCGCGGTCTCTTCAAAACGAAGACCCAGCACCACAGGATGCGTGGGAAAAGGCTGTGGTGCTGCAGCTGAAGATCGGGTTTGCGGAGACGGCATAACAACTCACGCCAGAGCAGCGGGAGAAAAGAGCCACCCCTGGCATGTCCAAGCTGATCGCATGTAATGAATAAAAGGTGCCGAAGGAGTTGCCGAGCTCAATCAAGAGCCATGAGTGGACTGTTCTCCAGGCTTTACTACCCAACAAGGACAGCGAGCTGCCTACGTACCAAGATGGGGGTGATGGTTGTGAAAGCGCTGGTCCTTCTAATGATGCTGATGAAACTGCTGGAGACCAAAAACCAGTCGAGAACAGTGGCCCTGGAAGAGTCAAGCTTCAAGATGAGCAGATCAGCCGTGCTGGCGAACACGCAGCTTTCAAGGAGAAGCTCACAGAATTCCAGGCGACGAGAGTGAAGCGTTCCTGGCACCTCAGAAGTCTAGGTCAATGGTTGCGCAGTCTGGCTTCGATGACGGCGGCTTCCGCTCCATCGGGTACATCGCAGTGCTCGAGGTTGTGGCCTGAGCCTGAGAAAGCAGAGACTTTGGAGAGGACCTCACCCCCAACGTAGCCTCAAGAAAGACCTTTCCATGGCTGCGGTGGGCGGGGTACATCCTGGACAGCCAGGTCGGCTCCGATCTCTCTTTCAGGTACCTTGCAGTGTTCGAAGCGCTGGCCTGACCCTCAGAAAACTGAGACTGTGGATCCTGCCATCGCTCTGACGTCCAATATCCGTGATGTTTCGGTGTCGCGCGTGCTTCGCATGATGATCCTCGATGCTCCTCGAGGGCCCTCGCCGAGGAACAAATCCACACGTCCGAGCGATGCCAAGTGGATAGGACGGTACCCTCAACGCAGCCTCCGAGCAGGCAGGGCCAAGCTCGGGGTGGGCGAGGGGCGGGAACCTCATCATCGGAATCGCTGGATGGAGGGCCGAGCACTTCCAGTCCATCGGTTACGTTGACGAGTTCGGAGGCGCAGCTTGGTGCGTCGAGAGCTCCCAAACTTGATTTTCCACAAGGCACCGTGCCAGATGTGGAAGCAATGTTCGATGAGACTATTCGTGCTTCCGAGACGTACAATGCAAACGACGGCAAGCGTAGAGCGAAGAAGCGACTGGAAAAAGTATAGAGACAGTTGTGTTGATGCAAAAGATTGGCTGGCAGCAGACCTGGAAGCATTGGACTCGCGGTGTGCTGCACGGGGATGGTCTATGAGAGCGCTTGATGCAACACCGACGTCTGATAACAATGCGTCTGCTGGAATGGCGGCGTTCGTCAAAACAAGAATCAAAAATCGACAACTGGCTGCTGGTCGTGAAAACTCGTTCCCCACCGGCTTCAGAGGGTTGAGATTGACCTGAAAGGCTGGCCTGCGATTACGATATACAACGTATACATCCACCCGCAGGTAGAGCGGAGTGAAAGTAGTCGAGGTTGAGTGTTCACTCTAAGCTGCCTCGGGCCCTGCTTTTCGTGCTGACGACTGGAACCTGAGACCCGAAACACTGGAGGCATCTGAGTTCCACACTCCGGCTGTGTAGCCTGGCGCCTGCGGTGCCTACGTGTAGTGGGGAAACTGGCTCCAGAATAATTGATTACTTTGTTTAGATGAGCCTACGTGAAAGGGTTCAAGAAGCTAGCAGTCGATATGCACTGGACGATTGATCCACATAGGCCGATCACTCTAGCTATCTCAGATAACGGTTTTCGGATCATGCGTTTATTTGATTCAGTAACCAAGCCAAGGATTTCCTGCTTGCATAGTCCCTGTGCCTCCTAGTTGGTCAATCGAGAAGCGAGTTGCCGAGAGTGCGTGCGAAGCTGCATGCGATCCTTCGGTCCCGCCCAATGTTGCCTGGGCGATGCTCTCGAATGCTTGGGGCCGTTTCGCCACCACCACCACCACCACGGCGCATTCGACTGGGAAACGCGCAGGCCAATCACTTAAGTATCCAGGATCCGCTGGGCTAGGTTTAAAAGCACGGTGGGTAGAAGTATGCTGCACAACCAAGATGCCTAGCGATGTGCAGGCTGTCGCCGATGGCTGGAATGGCTCTGGAATGCTGTTGGTCAGGGTATCGTGTTATCTCGCGTTGCCGACTCGGCTGAGAACCAGATGATGCTTGCACATAAGGCCTCAAGTTGTTTAATAATTATGTCCCAGGCCTCAGCCTCAGCTCAGGGCTAGTGCGCTCTGTCACTGTGGCGTGTGAGCTGGTCGGGTCTGAAAAGATCGACCCGGAGTCTCTTCCGAATTGCTTGAGTGATGTCGAGTCATACGTCGAGGTGGCCGTCAAAGGGGAAGTCAAGAGCAATGCGACTCGTGGACGCATTGGTGCGTCGCAACCAAGGCAGCAGGAGCGCGAGGTTTCCACTAGATAACTGCTGCCCATCAAGTGTGAGCCGCCACCCTTGTCCAAGGCCCCAGTGGTCTGACAGCAGGCACGCTCAATAGTGTAAAGAAATATGCAACGCTGTATGAAAAACTCTGGTGTGCGCCTTCTGAGGCTCTGAGGACGTGGGCTCCTGATCGTTCATCCTGCGAACGAGCTCCCGCTGCGGCGATACGAAAGGTAGGACGCAGCTTCTCGGGCAACACCTCGAGCAGCTTAGACCATGGTCTCCCCAATTGTCGCTTCAGCTACCGATGACGGAGGCCTTGCTGGTGGCAAGTGTACTCCGACGGGCCCCTGAGGCCAGCGGCTTCTGCGCCAGCTGCTGCGGGTGGCCCAACCCGTGCTCCCCAAACCCAAAGGGGAGAATCGGCTGAGAATGTATGCAGGCATGTACTGAGTGTGCCAACGCCTGCGTAGGCCCTTGCTGGCCGAGGCTAGTCGTCTGGTCGCTCGTCGTTAGTGGGGTGCGTCGAGGGAAAGGTCAGCAGAGGACTGGTCCTAGCTGCAGGAAGCCCGCAGCACGAGCGACACGGGATCGGAGCGGCACAGCGTGCTTCTCGTGGCCGATTGTCTTCAAGTACTGCGCAACGACCCCCTTGGAAGCGCTCAGGGGCAAATGTTTCCATTCAGGAGTGCAGACGAGTCGCTTGAAAATGGCTTAGAATACTTGGAAGGGGCCCAGGCCCCCCCCGTCTACATCATGCACAGAATGTCTGGTTTGAAAACGGAGGTATCCCAGCTGGGGATGTTGTTTAAAATGACAGTTCGATCAAGATGCATGCTGTCCAGGGGTTCGGTACAGTTCCCAGCCTCTGATATATGCCCCCAGCTATGTAGACGGTACCAGCACAGGTGTGCCCAGTAAACATAAAAACACAGTGCCAAAGGCACGGCCACTGCTGCAGGTCGAGGGTTTCAGGGGTGCGTCAAGCAGCTTAAGGCTAGCATCAACGATGATAAGATTGCCATTGCTTCTAGCACTGAGGTGCGAGAGCGATGCTGCATCACAACAGCAAGTCGGTCCCAGACGTTCGTCCTGGGCTCGGTTTAGTGAAGTGATGAATCGCGGGGTCCGTACGTGAGAAAAAAAAATCACTTCACTAATATGGGGCCCCATGGGGCCTCAGTGGGCCCTGTGGCCCAAAATTAGTGACGTGATGGTTTTCGGGCCTCGAATGAGGGTCTAACTCACGATGTATGTCGTGATCTCAATTTCCGTGCAGAGGCTGCTGTCACCAACGTGACGTATCTTAGAGTAGACCAGTCTTGCGCAGCAGCGCACACCCAGCCTGGCGTTGAGGCCAAGCAGAGGAGCAGGTTCCGAAAAATGCGAGCCAGACGCTGGGATCACAAGAGGTTGGCACGCACAGTGGCTGGATGCACAAAACAGACCCTCCCATTGTACTTCCACGGGTACGGCTTTCGGCACCGAGGTCCTGGGGCTAAACGACGACGAGAGTTTTCAGTTTCGACGGCTCCAGGGCAGAGGCAACTCACCGCAACATGGAGACACAAGCCTCAGTGCCAAGACCGTGCTTTCCAGGGACGAGAGCGCGAGATCGGCGTTAGCTCCCGCGCTGCAGCGGTGTCGCATGGTGTGGCAGACCTAGGCTGATGCTGATCGAGCGTGAAATTCAACCAGCATGATTTGTCGAATGTGGCGCGAGGCTCAGGTAAGCACCCCCTTCAGTTGGCACTATAGCAAAGGGCCCCTCTCCAGAACGTGTCTTACAGCTCGCCAGGCAGGTTGGAATGCCCTGGCCTCATTATTTGAACAGGTCACAATGATCTGCAGATCAACAGTGGCCAGCTGCGCTGCTATTTTACCTCATGTAGGTGTGGTGTGATTGAATTCGGACTATGTTTTGTTTACAAACCAGCGAAAAGTGGTCAGGGTATCAGAAATTGCGTGAGTGCTGCTGTGCTTGTGATGCCGTGTGGACCGAGGAAAGAGGTCGATTCGCTGGCTACCATGGGCAGAAGTAGGTGTGGCCAAGTACACACGGTCCACCATCGATTGTACACGTGTAAGCTCCCTGAGGTAGTCGAGGCCCGCGCAGAAGCCAAAATTGCAAGATATGTCCAATGATTGCAGGCCGGGATAGCGAAGGCCTAATGTGAAAAAGAGTTCCCGTCGTCCTTGACCCTGGCGAGGTTCCCCCACCGTGTGCGTCGGGCGAGTGTTGCGTGTGGGGGGGGTAGTGGCGAAGAGACCCCTCAGTGTCCAGAGCAGGTCGGGGAACTTCTGGGGGAGCATGGCTGAATGGAGGTAGCTGCGGACGGATCCTGCATGAGGCAGGCCCCGAGATGCCCTCGGAGCGCAACGTGGGCGACGACTGCCCTCAGACCAGAGCCGCGAGGTCCCAGCAGTGCTCCGCGGGCCCGTGGCTGGATCACTCCCCTGGGCCCCTGCGCGCGGGGAGCACCCTGCACACCCTGGGTTTCTTAACAAGCGCGGGGGGGTACCCCCCCCCCGACGGCGGTCCACCTCGCCTCGTCGTCGCGGCGCGGCGGGGGTCGAGGCGCCTTCGGCGCGCGGCGCCTGCCCGCGACGGGGGTCGATGTGGGGCTGTCGGCGGGGGTGACGCCCCCCCCGACGCTCAATAAGAAACTCGGAGTATGGGTTGGCAGGCCAGGTCTCAGGTAGGGAGGCTCACTCATGTAGGCCTGGACTGCTTGGGAGTAGCAACTAACGGTACTCACGGTGAGCAAAAAATGGAGGAGCAGACCAGCTCCACCAAGTCAACGTTTTCGATTTCGGCGTTTCGACATTGGGTGGAAGGGGGGGAAGAAGGGCCTGGCTCCGAACCTCTGCTTAGTGCGACTGCATGGAACCGTGCGTCTGATGGGGGAGACTACACCTGCTCGAAACAGGCGCCACAAACAGCCAAAATCTACTCCATAGGGGGGAGGGGGGTGCGAGGGCCTGTGCCCATCGGCAAAGCAATGAATAAGAAAACGATCACCAACAAGTGTGCCGCAATTCGCTTGCTTGCAAGATTGTGTCCTGGCATCTCATGTATCACGCTCCATCGTCACGTGACAGCTCATTGGAATGACGTAACGATCGCAATCTTGACGGGTGCTAAGTTTCGTTATGATCGCACTCGGTATGCAAAGGTCGCACTTGATATGCATCCCAGGCCGAACAATGAACTTCTCGAGGCAGCGGAGACATTCCAATCGTGAGCCACCAACACATGTACAGTAGGGGCTCGACCACAAGAAACCTTCCACAAAAAACACCCTGAGATCCCAGGACGCCCATCGATGTTTGGGGTGGGAACGTCACGCCTTCCATCGCAAAATCGTCGAAACCAAAGAAACCCAGGGCACCCTAGAGGCAGGGTGTGTTTTGGCATGGGCCTCCACCATATCAAATTGGCGGCTGCTGTTCTCCCGTGTTTGCACAAAGATAAGAGATAATCCAGGCATCCGCGTAGCAAGCGTCCCCAGGTTCGGCTTTGCTCTAGCTTGCACGACTGGGGTACGACCACCGTGAAGCTCCAGTGACAAGCAGTATTTGGAAATTGCGCCGCCTGGGGAATCGCCGCCGATGGACGGCTGTAAGGGCACGCCTTCGTTCCCTTCCAGGCTCCTCGGAGATTCCAAGGGCCACCAAGTTGTCGCGGTCCAGGGGTCTTTTGCGGATGGCGGTTGTCCGATCCCTGGGACCCCTACGAGGAGCAATGTCCAGCAGCTTTTGTATGTAGTGTGCGGGGGGGGGGTCCAAGGGCCGAGGAGCCCGCCTGGGCAGAGCACGCAGCCCCCCAACCAAGAAGGGGGTGGAAATCCTGCAAGCGTTCAGGAAGGGGCTTGGCACCAATCCGATCGTCTTAGATCGGTGCTCGACCGAGCACTCCCGCTCTCCCAGGTCTCCGTCACGGCCGTTCCCCGCCTCAGGCACCGAGCCGTCGCGACCGTGCCCGTGCTGCCTCAAGAGCCCCCCCCCCCCCCTCCCCCGGGAGGTGCCCAACAACGGGAACCGCACGGCGGCCCGATTTCCGAGGATCAAATCCAAGGCGGACACCGGGCAGGCCCCCGCCATTGCTGATCCTCCAATTTTGTTTTTCTCGTGCTGTGGTGATGTCACTGGACTTCTTCGGAGCTATTATTTCTGTATTTCCTCCTCCTCCTCCTCCTCCTCCTCCTCCTCCTCCTCCTCCTCCTCCTCCGTCGTAGCCATTCCGATTCTGGCCATTCGACTGAGCAGCGCGTTTGTCAAGGCGCAGGGCCGTGGAACCCCCAACGAAGATGGAGGGTACTCGAGGCGCCGCTATGGCGCGGTTGGACGATCTCCACGCGACTGCTCAGGCGGGTGCAGGCGCGATCGTGAGTGGCTGCAGCGGCTGCGGCGGCTGCAGCGGCGTCGACCGGCTCCCGGCTCCCGGCACCCGGCCAGGTCTGCAGCTCACGAGGCCAATCGCCACTGTGGGTGCAGGCCCTGACGGCGGTGGGATCGGCAGCCAGTACCGATGAGCACACCGTGACGCAGGCGAAGGCCTCCTTTGACAGGAGAGAGGTGCTGAAGCTGCCCGACTAGCCAGAAGGCTGGGAGCGCTCACACAGATGAGGAGCAAGAACACCCAAGAGTGCAGCCAAGCTGGAACCCATGGGCCACCAGCTCTGGAACAAAGAGGATAGCCTCGCGAAGCAGCAGGTGCAGCTGAAAACGCAGCAGGCACAGCATAATATGCTGCGGAAGTGGTCACGCAGGAGGACGAAGCGGAGCACCAAGCGGAGTCGAAGAGAGGCATGGAATCACATGAACGCAGGATGAGGCTCCAGCGTTTTGTAACCTGGATAGGTGGGAACAGCAGGCACCCCAGCCCCTCCACCTTCTCTTATTTCGCCCCACTCCCTCGCGGCCTCTCCCTTGACTCCCGCGTAGGCCGACGGGGGATAGGGTTTCATCATGATGGGAAGGAGCAGGAAGGAATCGCCACCTTCAGCCATACCTCCCTGCGCGGAGGCAAACAGATGGGCCGAAAGAGCGACAGCACTGGAGCTGGCGGAGGTCAGAATGCAGCCCGACGGGCACGTGCTGCAGGAGATGCCCCCGCTTGAGGTTCAGTCTACGTAAGCATGCTGCTTTGCACTGTCGATAGTTCAGTCTCAGTGTCAGTATCGCCCTCCTCCTGGCCTCCTCCTCCTCCTCCTCCTCCTCCTCCTCCTCTTCCTCCTCCTCCTCCTCCTTTTCCTCCTTCAATCCCTGCGCGAAGACTTAAGAATGGAGGTGTAGAGGCACTACGGGATTGACGGTACGGATTCGGACCAAAACGTAGCGCGAACGACGCCCTCTTTCTGGTACGGAGCTTGATCGAAGCTGCCTTGGAGGACAAGGACGGCTCTCTGCTGCACATGTTCCTGGATTGGGGTAAAGCATTTGACCGCACCCGGGCAGAAGGGCTCCCTCACGCACTTCGGCTGTTCCTTGTGCCGCCGCAAATGCTCCATGTGGTCGAAGCAATTTACAGGGTGCAAACGTTCGTGGTGAAGAACAGGACCTCCACGATATCGAGCTGAACCCAAGCGGCAGGGATAGCACAAGGGTGCCCGCTGTCACCATACGTGCTATCAGTGCGATGTCAATACTAATCAAAATCGCTGGAAAATCATCCAAACCATATTTAGTTACGGAAGACGTGCTGCAAGCAGACGACACAAGGCTGATCGTAGAGAGTCCTGGCTATCTGTCGTACTGGTTGGCAGAGCATGTGGACTGGACCTCAATGCTGGGACGACACTCCTCCTCCAAATCCGTTCAGACACTACCATCGTAAAACCCCACGGCGCAGACATCCCGTGTAAAGAGAGCGCCGTCTACATGGGTGGGCTTCCGAGTGTAACGGCCAGCCACGCAGCGAGTTGACCAAGCGCCTCGGAGAGGCCAAAGGGGCATTTGAGGAAATGCCCACATAATCAAGTGAAGAGTACAGGTTGCAAATCTTTGAAGCGTGTAGTTTGTATGAGTGCTGTTGCACGGCCTCGAACCGTGCATGCTGTTGAAGGCAGATAGGGCGAAGATAGACGCATTCCAAGTGCGATGCTTGAGACAGTGTTTCAAGATGTTGCCAGCGTATCTGTCTAGAGTTAGCAACGCGATCGTTGAGACAACATAGCCTATCTACAACCTTGTGGCAACGCCAGATACTGCTGTATGGTAGGCTCGCCCAAGAACCTCCGAACGGACTCCCGAGACGTATGCTGCTTTCTATTGGGAGCCATCATTATGTCTTGCACCGAACGCGAGGTAGCGCACGAGCCCGAGGCAGGCCGCGTTTGCAATGAACGACACGCATGTAGTCACAAGCTCCGGAGCTGTCTGGACGAAGCCTGAGTCGACTCCAAGGTCGTTCAGGCGACGACGCGACTTGGCGCTCAGCCGTCAAATCTTGACGCACTCTCCGTTGATTGTTCTGCCTCAGTGCCTCTCCTCCCTCCCCCTCCTTCCTGCTCCCTCCATTCCCCTCCCCTTCCCCCATTCCCAGATTGTCTCCAGGCCTTCGTATCGTGCCCCATGGGATGCAAAGTCTTCGCATGATCTGCCACCGAGCCGCCTGTAGTGCAATCGACTATTCAAGATATCACCTAGTTGTTTCTGTGGTCTGATCGTGCCCGCACGCCGCGACCTGCCAAAATTGTTCTTGCCATTGCCAGTGCGCCGTCTGGACGCGGCAGTTGTCTGTCTGTCCTTGTCGCACCCCAAGACGTATCAGCAGGGCGGTCTGGGCGTCTCGCCTGAGACGTCCCCACCATCTACGATCCTGAGGCTGGAAGGCGGGTCGCTTTCAAAAGGAGGTTCTTGCCTGAGCGACGCGCACATTATTTTTCAAAGTTCGCACGAATTTCACGGTTGGGGGGCGGCGCCTGTACAAAATGTGGCTCTCGCCCTAGCGCCGCGTGCATTCGTCTCAAGAGTTTGCAAAGGTTTAAAGGATTATGATGGCTAACGTCCCAATGGATGCAGGACTGTCAGGGCGCAACAATTAATCCGTGGTGTTGGAACTCCAGGAATGGTGTTCTGCAAGGATTCAGGATCGTCAAGACGCAACAATAAGGGTGATTCGTGGCGTTGAAGTCCCAGGAGTGGTGCTCTGGCAAAGTTCAGGATGTTCAAACGGTTGTCTTCCAACGGGGCACTTTCCTCTGTAGAGATAAACCCTTGTAGGTGCCTGTGTAGATGGAGCCTTGAGGGAGGTTTCATTGAAATATCGTTGATGAATATTGTGTTTAGACTGGTCCTCCTCCTCCTCCTCCTCCTCCTCCTCCTCCTCCTCCTCCTCCTCCTGCGCATGCAACGGCGATCTGCGCGCCAGCGCACATCCCCTGTGCGTCCCGCATCCGCATCTTCCTCCTCGCTCTCTCCCCCTCCCTCCCTCCCTCCCCCGCTCGCTCCTCCCTCGCTCCTCTCCTCCATCTCCCCCTCTCCTCCTCCTGTCTGCTCCTCCTCCTCCTCCTCCTCCTCCTCCTCCTCCTCCTCCTCCTCCTCCTCCTCCTGCGCATGCAACGGCGGTCTGTGCGCCAGCGTACATCCCCTGTGCTTCCCGCATCCGCATCTTCCTCCTCCCTCCTCTCCCTCTCCCTCCCTCCCTCCTCCCTCCCCCGCTCGCTCCTCCCTCTCTCCTCTCCTCCCTCTCTCCCCTTCTCCTTCCTGTCTCATCCTCCTCCTCCTCCTCCTCCTCCTCCTCCTCCTCCTCCTCCTCCTCCTCCTCCTCCTCGTCCTCGTCCTCGTCCTCGTCTTCCTCCTCCTCGCTCCTCGAGTGGAGACGGCGCCCAGCCTGCGCTTCGTTGGTGGCTTCCTCGGCTGCTGCCTCGCCCGGCCCAGCGGAGCGCAGCTAGGGGGGAGGGCCCAGGGAGGTGCAGGCACTGCGGGCCGAGCAGGCAGGCTGACCTACGCAGAGGGCACCTGTCACACCACCACCGCCACCACCACCACCACCACCATACCCCACCACCCCACCACCACCACCACCACCCCACCACACCACCACCACCACCCCCACCACCACCACACCACCTGTCACGCAGAAGGCACCTCTCACACCACCACCACCACCACCACCGGGGATGGACAGACCCCCTTTAGCAAAACGTCGTTTAGTGAAAGCGACCTCGGGCCCAAACCTGGCGGGCGCAAGCCTGGAAAATGACGGCCGCGGCGCCCTCTCGAGAACCGAAAACGGACAATTCACTAATCGACGTGTCTGAGTGGGTCTGCCCGTCGGTCGGAAGAAGTGGGTAGAAATATGAAGTAGGAGGGCGTTGGAAGTAGATTGGGCGTCCGCCCGCCCCCTTAAAGAGGAAGGAAAAGGGGAAATGGAAGACGTATCCTGATCTCGTCATCTTGCGTGGGTCGTCGTGATCGTCACGTCGGCTCCAAGAGGGGTGGTCGGCTCCCCTCGGGAAACCCCTTCCCTTTTATCCCCTCCCTGGGGGGGGAGAGGGGGGGTCCCACCAGGATACCCGGGGGGGGGGAGCACCAAGGCAGCTCCCTTCGGGGGAGGGGAGCGGCCGCAACGCGGGGGGAAGCCAATCTGAGCAACGTCGACTCGAAGGGAAGCCCCTTCCCTTTTATCCCCTCCCCCGGGCGGGGGGTCCCACCCGGATACCTGGGGGGGGGGAGCACCAGGGCAGGTCCCCCCGGGCGAGGGGAGCGGCCGCGACACAGGGGGAAGCCAATCTGAGCAACGTCGTAGTTACTCGAAGGGAAGCCCCTTCCCTTTTATCCCCTCCCCCAGGGGGGGAGAGAGGGGGGGTCCCACCAGGATACCCGGGGGGGGGAGCACCCGGGCAGCTCCCTTCGGGGGAGGGGAGCGGCCGCGACACGGGGGGAAGCCAATCTGAGCAACGTCGTGGTTACTCGAAGGGAAGCCCCTTCCCTTTTATCCCCTCCCCCGGGAGGGGGGGGGGAGCACCTCCTCTGCCTCCTCCTCCTCCTGCTCCCCCTTCGTCGTCTTCGTAAGGCCTTCGCAATATGAAGTAGGAGGGCGTTGGAAGCAGATTGGGCGTCCGCCTGCCCCCTAAAGAGGAAGGAAAAGGGGAGACCACTCGAGCATTGAAGTAGGAAGGCACTTAGTGTAGGTTGAAATATCAGGGTCCAAGAATATCTACCTTCAACGACCGACGGGTATCTGGCCATGGTGTATGCACATTCCTGGCGGGAGTCAGAAAGGTCTACACATCCGTACACAATTCACTGAACAGGGCTTGCACTGGGGGTCTTTCTTGGGTCAATAAGGAATTGGATGGTCTGGCGAGTTTTCGCGCCGGCGACGCACGTGGCCGCCTCGTGGCCGCCTCGTGCGCTGGGTGGGTCCGGAGAGATCTCGCCACGTTGCCGACATTGGTCGCCTCGTGGCTGCCTCGTGCGCTGGGTCGGTCTGGCGAAGTTTCGCCACGTTGCCGCCCGTGGCCGCCTCGTGGCCGCCTCGTGCGCTGGGTCGGTCTGGCGAGGTTTCGCCACGTTGCCGCCTGTGGCAGCATCGTGGTGTGTCCTGAAGGAACTGGATGGGTATTGCGGGTTTCCACAACGTTGCCACCCGTGCCGCCTCGTGGGGCCCCGCACCTGGGGGGTGTAACGAGGCTGCGCCACGTTGCCGCCCGTGGCGCCCCGTGGGCGCCCCGCACTTGGGGGGTATGCCGAGGTTGCGCCACATTGCCGCCCGTGCCGCCTCGTGGGCATCTGGTGGGCATCTCGTGGGCGCCTCGTGGGCGCATCGTGGGCGCCTCGCGGGCGCCCCGCGCTCGGGGGCTTTCCCGAGGTTGCGCCACGCTGCCACCCGTGTCGCCTCGTGGCCGCCTCGTGGGTGCCCCGTGCTCTGACCTTACACTCGATAGCTTTCCCCACATAGCTTACAACACATAGCTTACACCACATGGAGTACACAACATAGATCACATATAATCTCCTTTCTAAAAGACTAATAGATTCTACCCCCCCCCCCGGACTTATCGGTTCCCCCGCGCGTGCTGTAAATTACATATGATTCTGACCACATGTCCATCCTAAATATGAATTAATACCATCCCAGCCAAGCCGGGTTCCCCCCCCTGCGGCTCCCTGGTAAAAAAATATGCGGTGACATTTTTTGTTCCAACATAACACTTGTTCACGAATGCCTTGCAAAAAAATGGGACGAAGTGCACACGCGCGCGTCGTTGCGCGCGCATACCGAAATCCTTCAAAAACCTTCAGTTCCGGAGAGATTTCAAAATTGAATTTCCAAAAAAACATATAAAAAACACATGGTTTCGCAACACTGATTTTTTTGTTTACAACAAAAAAAACTTACGCGCGAGCTCTTGCGAAATCTTGAGAAAACCATAGGTTTTCCAAGATTTCCACAAAATGCTACCAAACGGGCTTCGCGCGCGCGCATGTCGAAATCTGTCGAACGCTCTTGCGCGTGTGCCGTCGCGAGAATCCTCTGCAAAAAATGGGACGAAGTGCAGACGCGCGCGTCGTCGCGGGCGTATGCCGAAATCCTTCAAAAACCTTCGGTTTCGGAAGAATTTCGAAATCGCGCGTCCAAAAAACGTACAAAAACACAAGGTTTCGCAACACGGGTTTTCAACAAAATTGTGCGCGCGCGCTCTTGCGTCGTCGTCGTCGTCGTCGTCGTCGTCATCCCTCCTCCCTCAGTCGTCGTCGTCGTCGTCGTCGCCGTCGTCGTCTTCTGTCTTTCCTCGTCGTCTTTGGCGTCGTCGTCGTTTCCGTCGTCGTTGTCACCGTGGTCGTCCTTCCTCCCTCGTTGTCTTCGTCGGCGTCTCGTCGTTGTCCCTCCTATTTCGTCGCCGTCGTCGTCGTCGTCGTCGTCGTCGTGGTCTTCACTCCTCCCTCGTCGTTATCCTCCTCCCTCGTCGTCGTCGTCCGTCGTCGGCGTCTCGTCGTCGTCCCTCCTATTTCGTCGCCGTCGTCGTCGTCTTCGTCGTCGTTGTCATCGTCGTCGTCTTCCCTCCTCCCTCGTCGTTGTCGTCGTCGGCGTCGCCGTCCTTCCTCCTTCTTCGTCGTTGGCGTCGTCGCCGTCTTCCCTCCTCCATCGTCGTTGTCGTCGTTGTCGCCGTCGTCGTTGTTTCTCCCTCGTCGTCGTCTCCGTTGGCGACGTCGTCGTCGTCTTCGTCGTCGTCGTCGGCGTCGTTGTCGTCGTCGGTGTCGTCGCAGTCGTCGGTGTCGTCGTCGTTGTCGTCGTCGAAAACATTGGAGACGTCGTCGGTGTCGTCGCAGTCGCTGTCGGCGGCGCCGTCGTCGTCGATGTCGCTGTCGTCGTCGGCATCGGTGTCGTGGCCAAGTGCCACGCAGTACCTACCGTCACGGTCTTGTCTGAAGATGTCTTGCGACCAAGTTGCGGGTGGGAGGGTGGGATGTTTGCACGAGCAGTGGAGAGGACAGCTTCAAGACAGTCGAAGTGGTCTACACCCCATAGCTTTCACCCTGAGTTCACACCGCCCAGCCTACACCCTACACGACATAGCTTACTCCGCATAGCGTTCACCCCCATAGCTCACACCACATGGCTTACACTACACAGCGTTCACCACACGACTCCGCCCGCACAACCGCTGCCTCCGCACTGCCATCACGCACTGCTTGGGGCCCACGCTGGCCAGCCTCCTCGGGCCAAGGGTGGTCCTGGCCAGGCATGGTGCTGCATAGAGGTCCTCTGCGGAACGCAGGCCTGCGGGGCGAGCAGGGCTGCCAACCCTTGCACCGCTCACCGCCACCGCCGCGGCCACCGTGGCGAGCTCAAGGGAGAGCGGGACAGGCGGCCCTGGTCAACCAGGAAGGCGAATCGACAGGACTGCAGGAAGATCCGCCCGCTGCGGCGTTCCTGGGTCCGTTTGCGGAGGCCTGGGAGCTCAGCTATCTCCGAGAGACGTCCCCCACGAGCCCACCGCCCTCCGAGGCCGACACCAGGCAGGCGAGAGAGACGCAAAGCTCGACGAGTGTCTGAAGACCTTTTGGCTCCCCGCCCACGCGACGAACAGCGTGGAGGGGCTGACGGGCAACGAACGGGGGGGGAGCTGTTGCAAAGGGGGGGGCATCGACACGGAATTGGCGATACATCACCGATACATCGGCAACAGGCCCCCAATAGCGAGTCCGCGCGTTCCTGGGCGGGGTGGGCTATTGGGCCCCTATTGGCGATCAATGCGTAATTTGGGGTTGATGCAGCACCTCCCCTGATAGGCCTCCCAACTATGGGGTCGGAGGGTCGCGCCGCATCGCCGATCTATCGCCGATGCATCGACGATGAATCGGCGATATCGGCGATGTATCTGCGACGCAGGCGTGGAGAAAGTCGGGCTCAACATCGACTTGCATCCCCGATGCATCGGCGCTGCGACGCGATCCACCGACCCTCCTACAGTCATAACGTGTATTGAGGACGGGTGGTAAGGACGCAAGACCCTTGGAGGCCGAAGTTGGGGTACTGGGGGCGGCGGGCGACCAGTGAAAACGGCACAAAGGACGGGCCGCAGAGGCAAGGACACAAGGATACCCTCTAGATGAAGGCACGCGTCATTTAGAGGTCTCCTAGATGGGTTCGGAGTAGATGGGGTCGGAGGATCGCGCCACATCGCCGATGCATCGGCGATGCATCGGCGACGCATCGGTGATGCACCGGCGATGCATCGTCGACGTCGGCGATGCATCGCCGACGTCGCCATGAAGCAAATCGGGCTCCACGTCGAGCCGCATCGCCGACGCATCGGCGATGCGGCTGCTCGGGCCCCAACTAGGAGGCCTAGATCCTCAGACCTGAGCCAATCCCCTGGCATTCCTATAGGCATACCACGACATGGCCTTAGAATTCACAAATGCTCGAATAATAAAAAACAGAGTTCTTAGAACATAGAGCCGACGTGTCAAACAAGACAATCTCTGCAAGAAATGTTCTTAGATCATTCCGTGCAGACAACAAAAAGTTCTTAGAACATTCTTTGGGGGGCCTCTGGGCACAACAGGACGCTTCGCCGCTGCTTGGCAATCCCCCCCGAACATTGCCCCTGAGCCCGGAGCGGGCGGCTCAGCCGTCGGCGGCCGGCCCTTCGGAGCCGGCGGGCGGCTCGGCGCCGCCTCTGGCGGCGGCGGCCCCTGCCATAGACGCCCGAAGTGGGCACGCAAGGAAACAATGGGCACAGTGCCCACCAGCAAATGTCGTCCAAATCCGACATCGGCCCGCATGGAGCAGGCGACTTTTGGTCTCGAGTGGATCAGGCCCGCGACGAGTCTCAAATGAACAAAAACTGCTGTCGGTCTTCGTACCCACTGTTTCGTGCCCATTTCGAACACACGGACCTGCGGCCTCGGGCCCAGCGCCCTCGGGCCCAGCGCCCTCGGGCCCAGCGACCTCAGCCTCTGGAGCGCCCTCGGGCCCCGCGGCATCCGCGGCAGCCGCCTCCCGCGCCGCCAGCGCGCCGGCGGCCGCCAGCCCCGCGGCCTCCGCGGGCGCCGGCTCGGCGCGCCCTGCGCCCGGCGCCCCTGTAGCGCCGTGGGGGCCGGCGGCCTCCGCGGCGGCCGCCTCACACGCCGCCAGCTCGGCACGTTCGGCCGCGGCGCGTTCGGCCAGGGCCGCCTCCTTCGCGAGGGCTCCTCCTCCTCCTCCTCCTCCTGCTCCTGCTCCTCCTCCTCCTCGTCCTCCTCGTCCTCCTCCTCCTTCCGTCGTATCCGCGCCCTCGCGGTCTGGATTCTGGGGCGCGGTCCCGCGGATAATCCGCTGAGCGGCACGGTTGCGCCCCGCGCAAGGCATCCGCGGAGGCAAACTCCCCGTGTCCGCGGGGTCGCGGCCCAGGGGGCCCTGCCCACAGGGCCGCGGATGCGGATGCTAGACGGTCGGAAGAAGAAGGTCAAAACATGAAGTAGGAACGCGGATACAATAGATTGGGTTCGGGCCCGCCCAAAGAATAACAACCATCAGCCAAATCATGTCGATGCTTAAAGCAGGAAGGCGCTTGAAGTATATTGGGTTCTGAGAATCCAGAAATACCTACTTCCAACGATCGATGGGTATGATTTGTCTCCCCGATCCTCCCTCTCCTCCGCCTCCCGCTCCGCCCTGGCCAGCCTGGTGGCCTCGCGCTCCGCCTCGAGCCTGGCCTCCCGGGCGGCGACCCGCTTCTCGCGGTCGGCCGCTTCCTCGGGGGAGAACGCGGAGATTTCCTCGGCCACCTCCGCGTGCCCGCCCTCGACGGCGTAGTCGAGCGCCGTGCACCCGCAGATGTCGACGAGGCCGGCATGCTGTGGCCCGAACTCTGGGTGGCCCATTATGGCCCTGCAGACCGGGGCGTCGCCCCAGAGGGCAGCAAAGTGCAGCGCGGTCTTCTTCTCCGAGTCTGCCTTGCTGACGGCAACGAATTTGTTGTATCCGTTTTCGTTCTTCGCGTCCAGGATCGCCAGGCACACCTCCCGGAAGCGGCACGCGCACGCGGCGTGCAGCGCTGTCTGCCCAGAGCGGTCGCAGCCGTCCACGTTGAGGAATTGCTGGTCCCCCAGCAGCTCCTTCACGACGCGGATGCTGCACCTGCGCACGGCGTGGTGTAGGACCGTGGCGCCGGTCTTCCTGCACGCGTTCACGTGCTCGAACCCGTGCTTCCTCAGGAAGGGCGGCACCAGGAAGGGCCTCCGGAGGATGGCCATCTGCAGGGCCTTGCTGTGCCCCTCCACGGCTGCCTCGATGATGTCCTCGAGGTCCGGCGAGCACAGAGGCTGGTTGGCGTCGTTCTCGTCGTCCACTGGCCGGCCGCGGAAGAGGACCAGCTGCTCCGCCGGCACCACGTCGAACTCCATCTCGATCCTGGACTTGATCTTGCCGACGTCCACCTCCCTCTCGACCAGCATGTCGAACTCCTCCTTCCGCCCGTCCTCCCCGACCGCGCCGTCCTCCCGGGACACCCGGACCGGGACGTTCTTGAACGGGTCGTCCATTGCCAGCCCAGGCAGGGGGCCCGCTGACCAGCCAGGCGCGCGGCGCCGCCGGGGCGAAGGCGGCGGGGGCAACGGCCCCTCGCCCGTGCCGCTGGCGCCGCCGCCCGCGCCGCCCCGCGAGCAAGAGAAGCAAAACGCCTCGAGCCGGGAGGAGGAGGAGGAGGAGGAGGAGGAGGAGGAGGAGGAGGAGGAGCAGCAGGGCCTGCGCACCCCTGCCCGCCGCAGGCCGTGGAAGGGTTGCGGCCGCCCGGACCCTGGGGACACGCTGAGGCGAAGCCAGGACGAGGAGAAAGTCGGGTGAGGATACATCGAGAGTCTCTGAGGTCCGAAGGCTCTGGAGGGTGTATCGTCCGCCGCGGCCCTCTCAGAGGGTTCCAAAAAGCTCTGAGAGCGCTACGGAACACTCTGGAACGGACTCCGCCTCGGCGTAGCCCTGCCAGACGCGCGTCCGAGCACGTTCGAGGATGCCTCCCCCCTGGCCAGAAGGATGGTACGTAAGCATGTTCTCCCCCTCCTTGCCTCCAGTGGTACTTAAGCCCTCCCTCCCTCCTCGTTGTTCTCGTCTCCAACGGTACGTAAGCAGACACTCCCTCCTCCGTGCTCTTCCTCTCCTCGCCTCCAGTGGTACGTAAGCCCTCTCAATGTTCTTCCCGTCCTCACCTCCTGGCAGTGGCCTCACATGGCCGCCCCCCCCCCGCCCCCGCATGCCGACCGCGCCCCCGGCCTTCGCCCTCGAGTAGGCCCGGGCATCGGAAGGACCCGCAAGTCCGCCGAACTCCATAGGAAAGCCCTGGAGGAGATCTGAGAAGCTCCGAAGGCGCCTGGGGGAGTGGAAGTTCTGGGGGAGGGCATCCTTGCCGGGGCCATGACATCTCCTGGACTTCATGGCCTCGGCGTCGCTCCGACGTGTGCATCTTTCTCTGCGAGGACCGTCGAGGAGACTCCTGGATCATTTGGCAAAAAAAGCACGCACGATATCGAGAAGCGCAGGGGGAGTGGATGTCCGAGCGATGGCGAATGGCCGCCCCTCCCAGAGCATCTGAGCCCTTCTGGCCCCCAATCCGTGACGGGCCAGTCGCACCGCTATGTTCACGAAAGCGGTTCCAAGACCGTAGCAACGAGCTGCCAGAAAGGGACCACATCACGCCTCCCTCAAGAGACCTCCACCTCCCAATCCACTCCACTCCCTGTCGCCCCTCGTTCCTCAAAAGAGAAAAACGGGGAGGCAGAAGGGGAGGATCTCACTGACGGTCGCAGCCTGGTTCTCGCACTTGAGTCTCTCCTGCGCCTCATTTCACGGGTGGCACAAGTACGGTTAGCGTCCTTGTGGGACGCTGGCCTTTCAGGCACCAATATGCTAATCAGAAGGCACGGGGCTGCTCTGTACATCCGAGGCCACACCCTCACGGAAGGAAAGGGAGGAGGAGGAGGAAGAGGAGGAAGAAGAGGTTACGTGAAGATGGATAGCCATCTGGAGCCAACAAGTAACATCCGAACCATGGCAGCAGTAGGCCGCTCTTCGTACCCTCCAGGAAACAGCAGATTCAGGAGTGGCAAGTGGTTTGTGCTCGGGCTCGCGTGCAAGTGGCCTGTGCTACAGGACAGCGCGCGCAAGAGGCTTGTGATCAGTCCCATGGCACCAGGCCGGAAGTCAATTGGAGTCAAGGGAAGGGTGGCGGGGGGACTGAGGGGAGGGGAAGGGGAGGGTGAACGGGGAGATGAAGGCGGGCAAGGCGCGGAAGGGGGGGGGAGGTGGGGGCAGGGAGGGGGGAGAGGGGGAGGAAGGACGGGGGGAGAGGGAGGGAAGGGAGCAGGGGTTGGAAGAGGTGGAAGAGAAAACAAGAGGGTGAGGAGCGGGGATAGGGAGTGGGAGGGGGAGGAGCATGGGGATGATGATGATGACGACGACGACGACGATGATGATGATGGTGATGGTGATGGTTGTGATGATGATGGTGATGATGATCACTGCTGCTGCTGGTATGATGATGGTGGTGATGGTAATGATGGTGATGATGATGATGATGATGATGATTATGATGATGATGATGATGATGATGATGATGATGGTGATGATGATGGCGGTGATAAAGAGTATGCTGCTGCTGCTGATAATGATGACGACGACGACGACGAGGAGCAGAGGACAACGACGGAGAGGAGGACGGAGGTGGACGAGGAAACGGATCAGGCGGAAGAGGAAATCAAGGAGGAGTGATGGTGCTCGGGGGTGGATCCTCACACTGTTCGCAGCCATCAGAAAGATTCGGGTGTCTTGCAGCACCCTGGTAATCCTTCGGCCCACAGAACGTTCTCTGCAAGAATACCAATGCCGTGATGGAGGATCTGGAGCTTTCTTCCCTCTCAGCTGTTCCTCACTGCCTCTTGCGTAGACTCCCGTTCCTGTTCGCCCCGCTGCGAAGTAGCACAATGGGAAGTGAGGACCTGGCGGGCATCATCAGGGGCTTTACAGCTGAACAATAAGAAGAGAAACAGCAGGAGGAACTTGTATTCTGGCACCCAGTGTTTGTTATCGCTGGTGGCCCGGTTCAGGGAAGGTGCACCTGCTGCACATGCCAGAAGGAAATCCCACCAGCCCTTTGGGCGTGAGTGGTTTAGGGAGCTCTCTCTGTTCTCAACCCCCCTTCTTCCCCTTCGGGGAGGGGTTTACCCCTCCCCCTACCCCCTCCCCCTGGGCCTGGAGAGGTCCCTCCGCGGGTGGCCGGGGGGGTCTGTTTCGACTCCTGGGAGGGCTAAAAAACGACACCCCTCACGAGGATTCTGGCCCCGACGGGGGGGGGAAGAAAAGTGTTCCCCTCTTCTTTGAAGCCAAATCTCATTGATTTTACTAGGGTTTTGGCCTCATTTTGGCCTTCTGAAGGGGCAGCGCTAATTAAAGCTCCCCTCTTCTTTCAAGCCAAAATCATTGATTTTACTAAGGTTTTGGCCCCATTTTGGCCTTGTGAAGGGGGCAGCGCTAATTAAAGCTCCCCTCTTCTTTGATCGATTTCCTCCAAGATGGCCCCAAGAAGCGCCCAGGAGGCACCAAGAGGCCCCAAGATGGCCCCAAGAGGCCCCCAGGAGGCCCCCAAGAGGATCCCAAACGGCCCAAAGAGGCCCCCCCGAGGCACCCAAGACGCCGAAAAGCCCATCAGGACGACCCTCTACTCGCCTGGGCGTCGTTTCTGGACGGGCAGGAGGAGGGGCCCGAACGACTCACACCAGGACGAGGGGCCCGAACAACTCACACCACGAGAAGCCCGAACGACTCACACCAGGACGAAGAGCCCGAACGACTCACACCACGAAGAGCCCGAACGACTCACACCAGGAAGAAGGGCCCGAACGACTCACACCAGGACGAGAAACCCCAAACGACTCAAACCACGAGGAGCGCTTTCTCTCCCTCCTCCTCCGCCTCGTCCTTCTCCCGCTCCCACCACAAGGAGGATGTACAAGGAGGCGGGAGGAAGGAGGAACAGGGGAGATATGCGGGGGCAGGCGGATACACGCCTGAAAAACACGACTGTCGGCATGCTTCGCTAGAGTTGCTGTTTTGAGATGGGCTGGTGGGGATACGCGAAGCGTGAAGAATTCGAAGAGGCCGTGATACACGGCCGCATTTCTCGTCGTCCTCCTCGTACTCCTCCTCCTCCTCCTCCTCCTCCTCCTCCTCCTCCTCCTGCCCCTCCTCCTCCTCCTCCTCCTCCTCCTCCTCCTCCTCCTCGTCCTCCTCCTCATCATCAACAGCATCCTCCTCACCATCCTCCTCACGTATCGTCATCACCAGCATCAGCATCAGCATCAGCATCAGCATCAGCATCACTATCAACATCATCATCATCATCATCATCATCATCATCATCATCATCATCAGCATCATCATCATCATCATTATCATCATCATGACCACCACCATCATCATCACCACCATCATCATCAGCAGCAAAAGGACCATCATCATGAGTATTATCATCAGCATTATCATCAGCAGCATCATTACCATCATCATCATCATCATCATCAGCAGCAGCAGCATCAGCATCATCGTCAACATCGTCATCATCGTTATCTTCATCAGCATTATCATCATCATCAACAGCATCATCGTCATCATCATCAGCAGCATCAGCATCATCATCATCATCATCATCATCATCGTCATCCTCATCATCAGATGCACCATCATTATCAGCAACAGCATCGACAGCATCAGCGTCATCAGCAGCGTTGCCGACAACATCAGCATTGCCATCAGCATCATCATCGTCATCTCCGTCCATCCTCACCATTATCATCCTCATCAGTCTAATCATCAGCATCATCAACATCATCATCATCATCATCATCAGCAGCAGCATCATCAGCATCATCAGAATCAGCACCAGCTGCATCATGTTCATCAGCATCCGCATCAGCATCAGCAGCATCATCATCAACATCATCATCATCAATATTGTCAGCCGTCAGCCTCCTCATCCTCCTCCACCTTATCATCATCATCATCATCATCATCAACATCATCATCATCATCAGTATCATCAGCATCGTCATCAACATAATCAGCATCATCACATTCATCAGCATCGTCGTCATCATCGTCATCATCGTCAAAATCGTAATCCTCATCAACATCATCATCATCATCATCATCATCATCAGCATCATCATCATCATCATCATCCTCATCATCATCATCATAATCTTCAACATCATCATCATCATCAGCAGCAACATCGACATGAACACAAGCATCATCATCAGCAACATCAGCAACATCATCAGCATCATCATCAGCATCATCATCATCATCATCATCGTCATCATCATCATCATCATCAGTACCATCATTATATGCATCATCATCGTCATCATCATCCCCATCAGCATCATCATCACCAGCATCGTCATCATCATCATCATCATCATCATCATCATCAACATCAGCATCATCAGTATCAACACTATCATCACACGCATCGTCGGCATCGTCGTCATCATCATCAGCATCGCCGTCATCGTGAGCATCAATATCGTCATCATCGTCGTCGTCATCATCATCAGCATCATCATTTGGATCAGCATCCTCGTCGTCATCATCAGTATCATCGCCATCAGTAGCAGCATCATCATAAACATCAGCATCAGCATCATCATGTTTATCATCCTCGTCATCATCGCCATCGTCGGAATCGCCTCCATCATCACCATGTTCATTACCACAACCACCACAACAGTCACAACCGCCATAGTCACCCTTCTCCTGATCCTCGCCCTCCTCATAATCCTCGCCCCCAAGCCTCATCCTCACCGCACTCCATCTTCCATCATTCACCACAATTGGGTACCATCACCACTCCTCATTGCCATCCTCATCACCACCCTCATCGTCAGCCTTCCCGGCCTGCCTCCCTCCCGCCCACCGCCAAATACCCTCCCCCTGGTCGGCCAGCTGGTCCCGGGCGACGTCGGCCAGCGCCCACGCCCCGAGGAGCTCGGCGTCGGCCTGGAGGGCACTGAGGAAGGCCGAGGGGTGAGAGAAGGAGGTACAGAGGAAGGGCGGAGGGTGAGAGGGGAGGGAGGAACAAGAGGAAGGGCGAGGGAGGAGGGGGGTGGAGGGGGAGGGCGGAGGAGGGGGAGGGGAGGGTGCGAACCGAAGCGAAGCGAACGCCGGAGTCGTGCGCGCTCCACGGGGGAGCCTGCCCGCAGCCTTTCTGGCGTGGGGTGGGGGGCGTAGCCTCAGACATGTCAAACGTAGGCAGACTCACGCAGGGGGAGGGGAGGGAGGGAGGGAAGGAGGGGGGAGTTGGACGGGCCACAGGGGGACGGGGGGAGGGGAGGGGAAGGAGAGGCGAGGGGATCTCAGCGTTCACTCGACGAGGGCACGGCGTCACCGCGCCTCGATGACAGAACTACGTGCTGACATCTCTTGGGAGCCCCTGGGATAATGGAGATTGGAACGCGACCTGGCGAAAGGGCGACAAGCCAGGCGCGCTCGCGCCATATCTGACATCCCATCCCTCCCTCCCAACCCTTTCAATTGCGCTGAGTGTTCCTCTGCCTGCGGACGCGTGTCATAGCAGACCTGGAATTCCAAATAGGACCCCCATCAGAAAGCACCCCTACCGTGCCATGCACAATCGGAAAGGGAGCTGCGCACACAGGGGGGAGGAGGAGGAGGAGGAGGAGGAGGAGGAGGAGGAGGAGGCAGATGAGCAGGAGCATGAGTAGGATGAAAACAACTGGGATGAGGAAGGCGGAGGAGGAGGAGGAGGAGGAGGAGGACGACGACGACGACGACGACGAACAGCAGCAACAGGAACTCGAGTGGAAGGAGCGGGCGGGTTTTTTGACATCGACAAAGCAGCCACATACGCCTTGCCTGGTGGCGAGCCAGGCAAGGGACGCTCCTTGGCGTAAAACCTCCACAGATTCACCAGCGATGTCCTGGCGCCTGGAAGGCTTCCTGAAAGGAGAAAACCAAACAGGGGGGGCCGAAAGCCGAGGGGCGATTTCCAACAGACAGGAGGATCCCCATCGGCTAACGGCCCCCCCCCGTTAATTAGTCCGAATCCGAGGAAGCCAAACCGGGTTCCTGCGGAGCTGCAGAGGCGGCCGCCTCTTGGAGGCTGGGCGCGGAAACGACACCGCGACGAAAGGCACTTTCTGGCGAATCGGGCGGCACGTTGCAGGCCTCCTTGTTCACCTGAGGGTCCAAGCAGACATGGCGAATCTACAATCGTGAGGCCTCGCGTGCATGCACGCGGGTATTTACCCGCCATGATCCTGTTGAAATTCGTGCGACCGTGCCTGCTGAACTGACCTGGGCAACGGTTCGCCAAATTGCTTTTGGCAAGCACTCCGCGGTGCAGGAAGGCTCCGCACTTCACACAAAGGAAACAGCCAGAGCCATCGGAAACATGAAATAGAGCAGGCACATGCGCATTGCTCTCGGCCGCATCCAAATCTGGTTGCGCCGAGCCTACACACTTGCCAGGGCCAGGTTTTGCCGCGGACCTGGACCCTTTGCGACAGACCGTGCAACGCCACATGCCACTACAATGCTGCCACACGTGTCCCTGGACAGGCAGCCCCAGGGGTTTCTCAGGATGATCGGCACGCAGCTCGACTCCGTCCAACTTCAGCTTTGGCCACTGTGGCAGAAGCTTCGCGGCCAAGCGGCACACAGCGCGGGCAACAGCAATGCAACTCTGAACACGATTTCCCTCGGCCTCAGTGGGTCGAGGATGCGCCTGCACGCCCATCTTTGCGACGGCGTCAGCGTGGCCATTTCCCCGGCGGCGAAAGCGCTCACTCTCGTCAAGCTCTGGCTCGTCGGGGTCTAAATGAGCCCTAACCTTGGTCAAGGCAGAGATGTGGCAGCACTGGTTGATGTACAAGAATGGCCAGCGTACTTGCGCTTGTGCGACAGTCGTGCCGCCGCGGGCAAGTTAAAATGCGAGACTACCGCCTGGCAGTCAGTATAACAGTCACTCGGAGTCCCCAGATGCAGGGAAGCCTGTGCTAGAGCTGTAAACTCGGCCGCAGGGGCCGACTGAGCGATCGGCGCCCACACAGGCCCATGCAGCGTGCATTCGGGTTGGCCATCAGCCGAGACCTGGACCACTCCCCATCCAGCCCTCGAAAGTTCTGGTATCGGATGCCCGAACAAACTCCCATCTACGAAAATTCGGCCCCCGATCACTCCGTCATCGAAATCGCGATCGTCCCGATGCGATTTGATTTCCACACCGCCGAACTCCCTAGGCTGAGGCCAATACCCTTCTGGATGCTCGAAGATGCCGCGCGTGTATAAAATTTCCTCATCCTTCGTGAGCTCCCCACACGCCATCTTGATGATATCCTCTTTCACCAACTCCTCCCTCACGTCCCTCACGGCCTCGCAAGTCCAAAGCCTATGATGCGGGGTGTCAACAGCCTGCTGACAGAGAGGGCAGAGCAGCTGTTCGTCGTCTAACTGGCATCCAGGGGCATGAGCCCGTGACGCAGTCCAGCAGCCCCCACAGGCCAGATTACGAATAGCTCCTTTTTTCCATGGGCGTGTAGCGTTTTTTGCGGGCTTCAGATTTGACAATATCAAAGCACACACGGTCCCAGGGCACCTCCAGCTTGACAGCAATGGACCTCTCAAGGTCCCGAACGACCGCCCTTAGCAAAATATCCTTGAGTAAAGTAGGACTGACGTAAGTAAGCGAAACAGCAGTGCCACGATGATCCAGCAGCGTGGCGAAGTCCCGCATTCGCCACCCTATCCTCTTTACAGACATGTACAACGCACTGATGGGTCCGTGAACGTGTCCCCATGTGATGGGAAGGGTGGCGGACTCGAAAACAGCAGACCACAGACGGCGCAGCTCTGGCATGCTAAAACAGAATGGAAAGGCCCTTGTCTGCGCTGCCCAGACCTCCTTGCTCCACCTCACGATCGGTGCAACCATCCCATACCAGCAAGGCTCATCCTCAAACACAAGTGCAGCAGACAAAGATCGTCCGCCACAAGACGGCCGTAGACACTTGCCAGCCTGCTGCCTGATACGACCTAACTCGGTGTTACTTAGACCGTGCACTTCAGCTCCGTAGCACATCCCTGGCAGTGGCCCACAACAGAAAATCTGTCGCGCAGATCGGCCAAGGATATGCCTCTGTCTCTTGATGCGCTCCACCTTCCTCCGAAAACCTCTCTCTCTCTCTCTCTCTCTCTCTGCTTCCGCTTAACCGCTCTCCCTCGCACCCTGCTACCTTTCCCAGCCGTGTCATCAATCCCCAAGTTGACAGCAGTAGAGTGGTTCGCGCTGGGCCCCGACAAGGCCCCAAGCCACTCGGCCAACAACTTGCCGAGAGTGGCGTCACCGGCAACATGGTTGGCCTTGTCGGGGGAGATAACAGACTTCAAATCCTCCGGGACCGCCACATAAACAGCTGCCGTAGCCGACTTCAAATCAGCCAAGACCTGCTTGAAAGTGCCAGTACTAGAAATCCCTATGTCATCTATGAAGAGGTCGATGCTAGTGGTGGGCCCCACAGAGACCTGCAAAAACGTATCCATGTAAAAGATAAGCACATAAGTTGTAGTTAGACTGCAGCCTGCAATAACACCCCTGAATGCCAGGAAAGGCCCAGCCAGGAACCCAGTGATGTTAATGAAACGAGCCGATTTGCAAGCGGCCAGCGAAACCTCGATGACTGCGCGCGAGAAACCCAATTTAAGACACCGAGCCTCAAGATCCCCAAGGCCCATCAACTCATAAAACTTATACATGTCCCATAAGACTGTCGCAGCATATCCCCCTGTTCGTGTGGACCCTTCTGCACGAGCAGCTTGGCGCCAGACAACATCCGTGGCACTCTTAAACCCACGACCTGAGGAAAAACTTGCCGAGTGAGCCTCCTCCCATTCCACAGCGACCTCCCTCCTGATCTTCCCCCACAAGCGGCAAGTGGACGTGAAGATCCCGATCGGGCGCAGGCCGCCCATCGGCTTTGGAAGCATAGCCAGCATCACTAAACGAATATGGATGGGAAAAGTCGACATCATCTCAATGATACCGAAGATGTAGGATAGGACTTCGAGCGATTCGTTGCAAAGAAGCCGAAAGTGCCTCATGTGAAAACCATCAACACTGACTGCAGATCGACTATTGCATGAGCGGCTTGCCAAACGAATAGTGTCAACAGAAACTCTTGGCAAGGCAGGCATAGGCTGGAAATCCTGGCACTGGTTGTAGTCGATGGATTCAGCTCCTTCAGTAGCCAGCCACAGGCCTTTGAACCTGAGCCCTTCAGCCTTGAGTTACGACAATGGGTCTGATAGCACCTGACCCGATGCCGACAGCGTCGAGGACGGAGCCCAGGCTTCGACAGGCTTCGACCAAGCGTGGGCCGTGCGAGCCCCTTGGTCGATGTCCTTCAGAAGCCACTCCTTCCACGCACGGTCAGCATCGTTCTTGGCAGCGAGCGAGGCCATCTTCAGCGCGTCTGCGTGGCGCGTCGAGATGGTGTAGCAATCATCGAAAGACTGGCCGTCCTTCGCTATAAACTCACATACATCTGCATACAACTGGCTGAAATCACTCTTGGCGAAGTTGTCCAGAATGAAACTCGAAGGGGAACAGATGGCTGCTTTTGCGTGAAATATGGCTGGCTTGTCGGGCTCTCCAGCCCGCACATGAATCCACCCGAGCCGATAATTCTGACAAAGCCAGCGGACACAGAACAAAGCGGGGCGTCGACCTGGACGTTTGTCTCTTTTCCTGATGTCAACCCACCAGACTTGTGGAGATTCTCCCCGACAACCATTCTTAGGCAACTTGGTCTGAAGGGCCCCTTTCTAACTCCAACTCAGCCGTATTAGCCCAAGACTTGTACAACGCGTCGAGCCCCTCAAATGCCTCGCGAGACCCACGCTGAGCACAATCAAAAACTCCCTCAGCAAGTTTGAGAACATGGCTCCAGTCACGGGGGGCAGGGGCAGGACCAATAGGTGGTTCGACAGGTAGAGGGGGGAGGTTTCCGAAACGATAACACCTCCAGGTCCTCCAACTGCTCGAAAAAGGTCATTTCCACAGGATAATGTGGTGAGATGTTAACATTACGATTTACCTGGATCGAGCAGATACCCTTGGCGAGCCCACTAGAAACCAGGAAATAGTCCAGGACTCGAACTCCCGCGGAAGAAAGACACGTCCCAGACTCCGTGCTCACCAACTGGGCCTCCAGGGACTCAACGCACTGGCACTTGCCTAAGACCGCGGGGTCCATGTTGAAGTCCCCTCCGATAATATACGAAGACATGCACGAGCTGACCGTGGAGCCTATCTCAGCGAGAATGTCAAGATTCGCATCGCTGAGCTCTTCAACTCAGTGCAAGTAGCAACTGATCAGCAGGATGGGATCCCCCTTGCCTACATGAGTCCACGCTGCCATTGCACGGTGCTGGCATACCTTAGTACCTCCGACTGGTTCGTGCAATCCAAGAAAGCTCCTGGCCAGAACCGCCACCCCGCCTGAGGTGTACACGTCCGTATCTTCACGAGTCACCTTAGCTGGTTCGAAGAGGCCCTTCCACCCGTTCTTGAGCAACCAACTCTGGGCCTCAGCAATCTGGCATTCTCTAAGGTGATGCTCCTGCAACAAAACTACGTGAGCCGACGTGGTCGGCAGCCACTCTTTGGCTGATGACCACGCCGTACAATTGCAACTACAAACCTGCAGAGCAATGGCATCCTTACCAGGGGCCTGGGGGGCCCCAAAGAAGTCAAAACTGTCAGACCCCCCTGACAGGGGCTGAGAGAGCCCACACCCCACGTCGGCAAGACTAAATTTAACGTGGGGGGCGGAGATGCCTGCCGAAAGGCTCGTCTGCGGATATGTTAAAGGCTGCACAGACAGCGCGTCGCGCCTTCCAAAATCATTTCCGAGACTACCCGTGGCCGCTGGGCCACTGTCGGCAGGAGACAAAAGAAACCAGGGAAACGTATCCAGTTTTGAGATGGTCCGAGCGAGGCGATCCACAGGCTCGAGCTTGCAAAAAGTTGTTTCATGGAGACGCTTCCCCCTGCCGTCCTTATGGGGTGCGCACGGCAGGGAGAGGGGCTTGCTGAGGCTTGTCAAGAGCCGCAGCCGCACGCTCACGCACTGAAGAGGCTGCTGAAGCGTCGCTGTCGCTGCCTTCCCCAGCAGCCGCCACAGACTCCGCCTGTGGCTCACGCGAAGCTGGAGCGGCAGGCGGTGTCCTCGGTGCTGCTCCTGCCGCAGCGGCCGGCTGAGCTGCCCCAGGAAGCGTGCCTCCATCCTCGTCGGCCCGCCGCTTCTTGCCCAACCTAGCCACGTGTTTGGCCTGCTCCTCACGAATGTTTAGGGCCTCCGAGAGGGCGTCAGCGAACATGGATGAGCAGGCTTCGCGGAACTGGGCGTTGAGCGTCTGGCGGCGTGTCTCCATCTCATCCTTATCTTCCTTGGCAATAGTATACTCACTCTCGTCGATTTCGAAAATCGAGTCGAGGCTGACCAGGTCGAACACGGTGCACTTCCCGTCCATGAGCTCGGATACATCGACCTTGCCGGCGACTCCCTTTGAACAGTCTTCGGTGCTGACCATGCCACCAGCCAACTCCCTGACAAGCTCCTTGTATTTTTCGTCGGCGTCCTGTAGCTCGGCACGTGCAGCAGCAGTAGCGTCCCGTTGCACACTGAGCTGATCTTCCAGCTTGCCGAGGCGGTCCAATTCGACTGAAAGCTTCCTTTCCCAGTATTGAACGTTACTATGAGCTTTTGCGGCCCGCTGTTGTACAGGAGCGGGCTGTGCTGACTTCGTGAGTTTGTCCAGGGCCTGCTTGTGCTTGTTAGCGGCTGACATATCACCTCCTTTCTCGCAAAGTGAGATGAGCTGGCGCAGCTCGTCGGCCGAGAGGGAGACACTTCCGACACTGCCGTTGAACCCGCTGCCACCAGCCCCACCACCAGGAGGAACCTGAGGCCCAGGAAGGCGCGGAAGGTCTGGCCACTGAGCTGGGTCATGCCTCTCTGCGCCGCAATGCTTGCAGAAAACCCACGAGTCGATGTTCTTGTTGCAGTTGCACTGGCTGCACCGCCAGCGCCTGCCGCTCCACTGGCCTGCCCACGCAGCCCCCTGCCCCCTGCCCTCGCGGCTGCCCCACTGGGTCGGGCCGCGCCAGGGCGGGGTAGGCTGCCAGGCACCGTTGCCTTGCCCACGCGACTGCCAGGAGCCATTGGACATGGCAGAGGGAAACTCTGTGGAGCGGTCAGAAACGAGCCACCTGACCCGATACTGCAATGCCGTTCTGAAGTTCGCAGTATCAAACACACCTGTGTGCCAGAACGGCTAAGGAGCGGGCGGGGCAGGGGGGCCAGGGGAAGGCGGAGGAGCTGAGCTGGAACAAGAGAGGGAGGATGAGGAAGGAAGAGGATGACGAGGACGAACAGCAGCAACAAGATCTGGAGCGGAAGGAGCGGGAGGAGCCGGAAGACCAGGGGGAAGGCAGAGGGGCAACAACGATGAGGAAGGATTCGGATGCAGAGAAGAGGCCCAGGCTGGGGCGAGAGATCAATTCTGAACGACGGGCGCAAAGCGCCGATCGGAAAATGAGGCCCACGCTGCAGCGGGAGCAATTTCGAAACGCCAGAAACGATGGCAGTTCAAAAAAACACGTTCGACCAAACTTCTGCGTCTGCGAATACGAAAATCTGGTACGCAGCGAGGGCGGAGCATCTCACAGGATAGAGGACAGCAGTATTCATGACGTGTAGTTGTGGAGTTGCGGAGAGAGAGAGAGAGAGAGACAGAGAGAGAGAGGGGGACGCGGGAGGAATGGGAAGAAAGAGGGAGAAGCGACGAGAAAGGGGGACGAGGAACGGGGAAGGGGAAGGAAGGGGAGGTAGGGGACGAAGAGGGAAAGGGGAGGGGGGGAGGAAGGGGAGGAAGAGTGACGAGGAAGGGGGAGGAAGGGAAGAACAGAGGGACGAGGGAGAGAAGGACGAGGTAGGAAGGGGGACGAGGGAGGGAGAGGGGGAGGGAGAGGAGGAAGGGGAGGAGGAGGCGGAGGGCGAGGCGCCGACTCCAGTGCGCGCGGCGACACGCGGCGTTCGCTGTACCCGTCTCGGGCACGGCGCGGGAGGCAATGGACTCGCGCGGTGGAGGGAGCGGGCGAGGGAGAGGAGGACGAACTTCGGGCGTGCGTGCTCTGCGGCATGCCCCAGAAGAACGGGGCGACGACGAGGAGGTGACGGAGGTTGACGAGGATGAGACGACGACGAAGGCGGCACCCAGCGGCGACGACATCGTCCACGACGAACGCGACGACGACGACGACGACGACGACGACGACCACGGCGAAGAGGGCGAAGGGCGAAGGGCAGAGCGCGAAGGTCCACGGCCCACGACTGGCGTCTTCCGCGACGGCGCCCCACCCTCCCCGCCTCGAAGCCCAACAGATTTTCGCCCGCCCTCCTCGCCCACTCCAGGGGCAAGGGAAAAAAACCCACGCGGCACCCAGGGATGGCCTGAAGAGGCCTACCAAGGCCACCCCCTTGCTCGCTACTGTTTCCCTAGATGTGTCTCTTCGTCAATTGTCCCGTAAGCTCTGAAAGGCAGGATTTTCGAATGGGCTGGTGGTAATACATTTTCGTCGCAGCCGCAAGCGAAGGCGCATGCGGCGTCAGAGGTCAGACCGGGCTACGGGCGAAGCCGAATCGCCCAGCGGACGCACTCACGGCTGCCTAGGCTGCCGCCGAGGGAGGTTGAGGGGCGCCGGGGGCTGAAGGCAGGCTGCGAAAGCTGCCAGGAACGCCAGGCGGCCAGCGCGCGGGCATCCCATCGGGTCGGGCGAAAGGGGGGGATAGCAAAGGGGGGGTTGAGAATCAGCTCGCGTAGCTGATTTTCCGGGCGCCTCCCGGCGCCGGAAACGGCCATGCATCGAGGAATGGGCCCCTCGGTGGGGCCAAAACCAGCTGCATGCAGCAAATTTCGTAACCCCCCTTTCCCAATCCCCCCCTTTCGCCCGGCCCGATCCCAGAGGCGAGACCACGGGAACAGGATTAATTGAACCTTGTCGCACCAGGCGCCAAAGGTAGACGCGCCACCAAGCGCGGCGAAGCGCGGGGCTGCACAGCCAGTCCAACGTGCAAGGCTGCGGGCCAACAGAGACGAACACACATGGCTGACCAGCTGGCGGGGATACTTCTGCTCGCAACCGCAAGCGGGCAGCCGCGCTGCGTCAAGGAGTCAAACGCGAGACAGGCCAACGTGCGCGGGGGGCCTGCCAAACCTCCTCCGCCGCCTCGGCCGCGCCGCGGGCCCCGACGTCCAAGGGGGCGCGGAACGTGGCCGGCTGCCGCGCCCTAGCCACCGGCACGCGCGCCTGCGTCGCCGGCGCCGTGAAGTTTTGGTCGGCGGCGCCCTCCGGTCGCCAGTAGGTGGTCTCCATGGCGTTGAGCCGCAGGCCGGCTTGGGCGAAGGCCGGCCCCGCCGCCAGGAGGACGTTCGGCATCGCAGGTGGCGGCAGGAAGACGTCGACATCATCCATGTGCGCGGCCATCTCCCGCTCGACTTGGAGCTGCTCCAAGCGCCCGTCTACCGCGCGGACGGCCGGGGCAATGCCCAGCGCGAACAGGATCGGCGAGGGCGGCCCGCCCTGCATCACCCCGCGCCGCACCTGGATGGGGGCGCGCGTGCCGGCGTCGGCCACCAGCAAGTGCCCCGCGCCTGCCGCCAGCAAACGCTGGGCGATCGGCGCCCAGGCGGGCACGACCCGGCCAACATCGTTGGCCAGGAAAGCGCGGTCCAACTCGTTGAACGCGTTGGACAAGTCTAAGCTGCGCACGCCCCAGTCCGGGTGCGCTTGCAGCTGCCCCGAGGTGCACCACTGTTTCCGCGCCGCCTGGCGCGCCCACACCGCACTGGAAAGGGGGCGGTGGCAGCTCGGATTGCGAGCCCCAGCAGCTGCGCCAGCGCTTTCTGGAGCAGATTCAAGAGGGCGTTCTGTATCACAACGGCCCTGACGCCGCCGCCCGTCTTCTGCAATGGGATGACCCGCCCTCGCGCCAGCGCCTGCAGTACCGCGGATGGCAGGCGCCCCTCTGCCACCACCAGGGCCAAGGCCCCCACCTTCCTGCCGCCGCCGACCACGTGCAGGAGGGCCCGCCAGTGCTCATAGCGAGAGCCCCCCAAACTCGCAGCAACGCGCCTCGGCGTGCGGGAGCGGGATTTCGCCGGCGACCCCCGGAAGGCCTCCTGGAGGCACGGCGAGAGGGCCGTCGGCGGAGGCAAGGGCAACGCCGCGGCCCCCTCGGTCGGGAAAAAGTTCTGTACGCACCGAAGCAAATCCGGCCCGCGCGCCAGCGGCGCGGTTTCCAGGATCCGCGCCGACGCCCGCTGGAGCCCCCCCACTTCCAACAGTTGCCGCACTCGGATAGCCGTGCGCTCGAGGTCCTCGTCGGCGCCGAGAGCGCCCCCAGCCGCCGGGGCCGGTCGTCGGAGCCACTCGTCGCGAAGGATGCCCCATGCGCCTAAACGCACCATCTCGAGCCTTTCGGCGAGCAACTGCCGCAGAGCCCATGCCTGCTTCTTCCCCTGGTTCTTCAGTTCGGGCTTCCACAACACAAAGCAATCCAGCGCCAAGAGCGCCTTCCAGGCCCGTTCCATGTTCGAGACGTCACCGCTGTCTGTCGCACCCAACACGCCCGTGATGATGTTGGCCTTGACCGAAGCGAATGCCTGGAGTTTCATGTTGGGGATCTCGGACAAGGTCTGCAAAGGGACCAACAGCTTCGACCAAGGCGCGGAATCGAAGTACGCGAGGCCGTTCGGTGCCCCCCCGTCGACCCCCATGCTCTCATCAACGATGGAGGGGTCACCACCCACGAAAGTATTCCCCTCCTCCCCGTTGCTGCCACCCGCGGGATCCTCTGGTCGATCGCGAACGAATGCTTCACTGAGGAGTTGCAGCAAGTCGGCTGGAAGGTCCTGCTCTCCTCGAAGATCTTCCCAAACGCAGTCCCGGGGTCGGCGCGGGAGGTTCACGCGGCGGAGGCGTGCTCGCGAATTGTTGGCGGGCTGGAGCCGGAGGTCGCCTACTGCGACGCGCAGCTCGCGTTGCTTCCAGGGAATGTGCCGACCATGTCCTTGAACGCTCACCTTCCAGCCTGCCAGTGGCGCGGCTGCCCCCCTGCCCCGCGGCCCGGCCTCGCGCCGCGCCGCAGCGCGCTGCGGCGGCGGCGCTGCCAGCGCGGCGCCAGCGGCGTCAGCGGGCGCCAGCGGGGCCGCCGCATGCGCAGCGCAGAAGGCGGTCCCAGGCAACGCCGGGGCGCCCACGCCTGCAGCGAAGCACATAGCGCACCGCCCGGCCATGGCGCGCCGAAGTTGGGGGAGGGAGGCGAAGGGGCGGGCGAAGGAAAGGGCGATGCGCGGAGGCTCGGGCCCTGGATGCTGGAGGCCGGTCAGCTCGAGGCCAGCGCGGCTTGAGCCACGCTGGCCTCAAGCCACGCTGAGTAGGGAGGGGGGAGGAGGGAGGGGGGGGGGGAGGGCGGAGGGCAGAGGGCGGAGGGCGGAGGGCGGGGGCGGAGGGCGGAGGGCGGAGGGCGGAGGGGAGGAGGGCGGAGGGAGGAGGGAGGAGGGAGGAGGGAGGAGGAGGAGGGAGGGAGGGGAGGGAGGGAGGAGGGAGGAGGGAGGAGGAGGAGGGAGGAGGGCGGAGGGAGGAGGGAGGAGGGAGGAGGGAGGAGGGAGGAGGGAGGAGGGAGGAGGGAGGAGGGAGGAGGGAGGAGGGAGGAGGGAGTAATATCAGGAATATCAAGAATATCATATGAAGCCACGAAGTGGCCGTCCCTCCTCAGACATACGAGCCCGCTTCCCAGGCAGGCAAAGCGGGGCGGCGCCTGCTCGTCGGGCTCCGAGATGTGGGCGGCGGCGGGGGCGGGGGGGGCGGCAGAGTGGCGGCACTCTCGCTCTCTGCCGCTCTCACATCGGCCTCCTCCCCCGCCGTCTCCATCAATCTCCGAGTGGCTGCAGCAGTAACTGCAGCTGGGGCGCGCCTCGATGGGTAAACCCCTTGCACAAGCCTCGAGGTGTTCTCGACCCCTTTCAAGGTGGGGGGGGGCCTGGAAGGGAAAACCATCGACCACCGGCAGTGGCCGTGCATCCTCCTGCTCGTCAGAATCTCATATTACAGTCTTGCCAGATCGTCAAGGTGTGTGAAACATGGCTGACCCTCGTGCCTGTCTGGACCTGCCTTTTCCACGACCGACCGAGACCGACTCAACCCGAATCTCTCACTGGGTCCAGGGCACTGAGGGGCAGCTGACGAAATAATGTGGCCTGCTGGTGCAAGCTGCTCGCAAACCGAACCGATGCACTGCCCACCACTCTTCTCGAGTCTATGCGATGTGGGCGCTAGCACTCTCTCCACTTTCTTCCTTGGTTTCGAGCGTGCTTTGCGCTCTCTAGTGACTTGCCAGGGGTCAGCAGCCAACGAGTCCATGCGTGCTCTGCAGGCCCTCTTCCTAACCAGGACTGTTATACAATCAGCCTGACCGGTGTGAGGGATAGGCCGCTGGAAATGATGATCCCAACCCCGATCCGCCGCCTCACCCGCCCAATGGTCCGTGCACAAATTGAGACAGGTGAAAACCAACTGAGCCGAGGCGAGGGCAATACTTCCATCCTCGAGATGCGCGGCTGTCCAGCGGAGGTGCCCATCGCCCTCTCCTCGCAACTTCGTCGCTACTGCAACTCTGTACGAACAAAAAACCTGATTAGGTCCTGTTTTACCATGCGGTCTGCCAACTCTCCATCCATCAAGGACTGGCTGGTACCGAGTTGCACAAACAAACGGCCCCGCAGTTTCTTCTAACGCCAAGGCAAGCGCAGCTATCTCCGCTCTCGGCACCGTTGGGAGGCTTCCAGAAAGGCCGAGACTCCAGCCGCTGGTTCCCAGGCCCCTTCGCGCCTCTGGAGACCAGTTATCGTGGGCCCACATATCCTACGCCTTGGATCCGAGGAATGTCGGTCCTCAGAGCCATCGCCAAAAGTGTACCAAGGCTCCTGCCCTGGGAGCACACAAGATCTGAAGTCTACCTCACCGTGGTGCATAGGAGGGGGGGCACAAGAGGGTCGAGGAAGGTAGCGGTGGTGAGGTTGCGGCCTGACACTCCGCGCAACCATAAGGACATATCACTTTTCCACTGGTTCGGCGCCAGTGGGGACAACATCTGTGTTTTTCCGTGGTCCTCATGATTACAATTGTCGGGGCAGGGCCACACTCGATGGTAGAAGAGTTCATCTTCGCTCTGACAGCGAAGGCTCAGGGCAGGAACAGAGTATCCTGTCCCTGTCTGTCGAGCTCGAGGCCACTGCCCTGCTGCAACAACACACAGTGTGAGACTCCACAACTCTAGCTGACACTCGCGCTCAAAGCGCTTCAGCTCTCCCGTAACCTGATGGAGGTCGGTTCCTTCTTCGAGGCTTTCGCCAGCAGGGTGGGGAGCGGTCATCCGCCAGTCAAAGAACTCAGTGTGATCTGAAATACCTGCAAGCTCGCCAAGATGCCATGATCTGCGAATGCGAGACTGCAAAGAGGGAAACTGCTTCGATAAGCTGATCCAAGAGTCCGCTATCAGTCGACTGAGCTCGACTCCTGGTTCTCCAACACCTACAACTGCTTGGAGCGGCGTCGTGAGACAGTTCCCCCTCCCAATCCCCACACTCGCCTTCCCTAACTGCCTCAGTGCCAGGACGTGGCTCGGAGGTGTGTCTGAGCACTGGTGCCCATAGGTGGCCTGCGGACGAGCACCTGTGCGCCAAGCCCCCTGGGTAACCCTCCTCAGCTCCGCCCGTCTCCACATTCATAAAATGGGGAGGAGGAAGGGAGGAGGGAGGAGGGAGGAGGGAGGAGGGAGGAGGGAGGAAGGAGGGGGAAGGAGGGAGGAGGGAGGGCGGAGGTGGAGGGAGGAGGGACGGCGAGGAGGGAGGAGGAGGAGGGAGGAGGGAAGGGAGGAGCGGGAGGGCGGAGGAGGGAGGGCAGAGGAGGGACGCGGAGGAGGGAGGGCGGAGGAGGGAGGGCGGAGGAGGGAGGCGGGAGGAGGGAGGAGGGAGGAGGAGGGCGGAGGAGGGAGGGGAGGGAGGGCGGAGGAGGAGGAGGGAGGAGGGAGGAGGGCGGAGGGAGGAGGAGGAGGGAGGGAGGAGGGGAGGAGGGAGGAGGGAGGAGGGAGGGAGGAGGAGGAGGGGGAGGAGGAGGGGGAGGAGGAGGGAGAGGAGGAGGAGGAGGAGGAGGAGGAGGAGGAGGAGGAGGAGGAGGAGAGGAGAGAGAAGAGGAGGAGGAGGAGGAGGAGGAGGACGGGTCGCCTAAGCCCTTCGGAGAAACCCTCTGGGGAAATTAGAGGTTCTGGTACCTTTTTCTCCTCTGACGTTCGCGCCTCCGCGCCGGCCGTGCCGGCCCCCCGTCACCCCTCCTCGGCTACATGCAGAGCGTGGGTCCGAGGCAAGAGCGGCGTCTGGCGCGCGGCTGCAGGGGGCCGCTGGCAGACCAGGTTCTTCGGTCGGCCATGGCCCCCTGCAAGCGGGCTTCAACAGAAAAATCAATAGTCAAAAAAATACCCAAAATAGTTTGAAAACTGGTCCAAAACAAAATCGTCCCCTGACTATGAGTTTGGGTATTTTTGCAAATTCCTCCTGTAGAGGGACAGGCCCGACTCAAGACCAGGCCCAGGCTGATCCTCCCTCTCAGGGCAACGTAACACTCGGGTTCGGGGGACTCCGGTTGGCCTCACGGGACCAACATGAAAACGACGAGAGACCGAAATCTGAAATTTGACGCGAACTCCCGCTGCAAACATCCCACGAAAAATAGACCGTCAAAAGCGTCGGCTGATCCGGGTTCCGGCGTACTCGAGTCTTCCCTTTCCCCGACCCCGATCCCCAGGTCGGGCGTGTCCCCCTACAAGCGGAGTTCGACAGAAAATCAAACATACGTTTTTTTAGTTTTTTTGATTGTTTTATGTATTTAATATATATATATATATATATATATATATATATACTACTAATAAAAAAAAAAAAAAAAAAAAAAAAAAAAAAAAAAAAAAAAAAAAAAAAAAAAAAAAAAAAAAAAAAAAAAAAAAAAAAAAAAAAAAAAAAAAAAACGCCCCCTTGCGAGGCCATCAGGCTGCGAGGCTTAAGGTTGCTGCTCCCTGCACCAGTTCCAGTTTCCATTGTTACAATACTGCTTTCTGCTTCCTACTGTAAATTGTTACTGTCCGCGCGAGGGGGGGAGCCGAAAACTACCCTGGTTAGCGCCCCCCGGGAGAGTTCTCAGAATTTCTGGGGGGGCGTGGGACACGTAAAAATACATTAGTTTCGTGCCCCCGAAGCCCAAATCCCCCGCAAATTACACTGTATTCGCGCCCCCGAGGCCACGATCCCCTGCAAATTACACCACATTCGCGTCTCCGAGGCCACGATCCCTTGCAATTTACACCACATTTGCATCTCCGAGGCCACGATCCCTTGTAAATTACTCTACATTCGCGCCCTCGAGGCCTCGATCATTTTTTATTTACACAACATTCGCGCCCCCGAAGCCACGATCCCAAGTGATTTACATAAAGTTCGCGCCCCCGAGGCCACGATCCCTTGTAAATTACTACAAATTCGCGCCCCTGACGCCACGATCCCTAGTAAATTACGCAGCGGGCGCGCCCCCGAGGCCCCGAATCCGCCTTGCGGAGGCTGCCGAAAAGGCGCTCCCCCTGTCCAAAGCAGAAAAACTGATATTTTCTGTATTGGGATATGTGCTCCGCTGGTATTCTTTTGCCCCCCCCCCGGTTTCTGGAAACTTCGGCGGTGGGTTCCACATTCACCCCCCCAGGCCACGATCCCTCGTAAGTTACGCCACATTTGCGCCCCCGAGGCAAAGATCCTGTGAATTACGCCACATTCGCGCCACCGAGGCAACGATCCCTCGTAAATTACGCCGCTGTCGCGCCCCCCAGGCGACGATCCCTTGTAAATTACGCCACATTCGCGTCCCCGAGGCCACGATCCCTTGCAAATTACACCAAATTCGCGCGCACCCCCCACGCTACGAATCCACCTCGCGGAAGCTGCCCAAAGGCGCCACTCCTTCTCCAGAGCAGAAAAAATAACCTTCCCAGAGATTGCCTGAAGCAATCCCCAGCCGTTCCCAGAGCGCTTCCAGTGAACAACTGGAGAAAAATGCCAAGAAGGCAACAAAGCGTTCAACAACAACTTCAACATCTCAATCTGTTTTGCTCATCGCCAGCCGCCCTCGCATGACGTTCCCGAATGTCATCAAGACGGCGCCCGAACATCCCAATATAGCTCTGCTGTATCCCATTCTGATAGAGAGGGGGCCGGCGGCAGGGGGCGAAGCCCTCACGGATAGTCAAAATTGGTCAGAACAAGTCGTCCCCTGACTCTAGTTTGGCTATGTTTGGATCTTCCTCCTGTAGAGGCGCAGGCCCGACTCAACCCTACCCGCGGGTGGCTTTCGGGTCTGAGCTCGGGCCTCCAGCGGCCGATCGGGGCGGCCATGGCACCCCCAGAACGCCCTCGGTCGGCCGTTCGGGGCGATCCGGGCACCCCATGGGACGCTCTTCGCCGACTCTTCGCGGGGCGCAGCTGCTGGAGAGCGCCAGGCTGGAAAACTGCCGAGAGCGCCCCCAAAATCGCGGACCCGAGACTCCCGCCCCCCCCCCCAGGGACGCAGCTGCTGCAGAGCACCCTGAGGCTGCTGGAAAGCCGCCTCGAACCAACGAAAAAGCTTTGAAAACCTCAACCCTCAGATCCGACGTTGCCACCAGAATGCGACATCGTGAAGAATCACTACCGGAGCCCTAGACCCCGTGGTTATCTGTCATTTTTCGAGCCGTATCGATCTGAGAGGGCCCCGGGGCCCGAAACAGAGCAAAAACGTCCTTCGTGAAAAGACTGCGACGCCCGGCGCTGAGGGAAACCCGGGATAGGCCCGCACCGAAAAGGTCACTCCGGCGCAGGACAGCTCCTCACGCGCAGCTGACACCCTCGGGGTCAGGCTCCTACTGACCCTGGGCAAGCGCAGACCCGGGTCAGTCAGGATCGTGGCAGGATTCCTGCACGATCCTGCAGGATCATGTGCGCTAGCCTGGGTCAGTGCAATCCTGGCTTTGCAGGATCCTGCAAGATCCAGCGCTCTGACCGACTTGGCGGCGCGCACAAGGGGTGTGGGGAGGGGGGCAGGCTTCTTAGAAGAAGGCTGCTTCTTAGAAGGCGCGGGCCCTACATCTATAGACAAGGCCCGAGCCTTATGAGAAGCAGGGGTGCTTCATGAGAAGCAGGGGTGCTTCTAAGAAGCCGTCCCCCCTCGCCCCACCCCCCTCTGCGCGTGGCAACTGCAAGATCCCGCGCTCTGGCTGACCCCCGCTTGCGTGGACCCCCGCCTCAGAGCTCCCGACGGAATCGGGCGGGTGGCAATGGAGTGTGACCCAAACGGGAGGTGAAGAAAAGGGCCAAAGGGGCCCTTGAGGGCCCCTTTTCGAGCCAGCAAAAGGCGCCCTAAAGGGCCCCTTTAGGGCCCTTTTCTTCACCCCCCATTTGAGCGACGACCAAAAACGAGTACGCGAGATGACACGGCGACCTTGAGCCGCAGCTTACGCGGGCCGCCCGCGCGGCACCCTGCCTTGAAAGCGAGGGCTCTCACGCGCCACCTTGCGCGGGGAGCTTACGCGCCAATGTCGGCGCCGAAGACTCCGTTTTTGTTGCGTCGATCTCTTGGGCCACACCCCATTTTTGGAGTCCCGAAACGGTGCGGTGACAGACCGTGCAGTGACCTCGAAATCCCCCAAGACCTCACCGCACGGTCCGTCAACGCACGGTTTTGGGACCTCGGATACCCCAGTCGCCCGAGACGTCCTCGGAGAACGACCCGAGTCCCAAAACCGTGCGGTGACCCCGAATCCGCACCGACTCACCGCACGGTGTGGTCACCACCCTGCTTGGGGACCCCCGACCACTAGCACCCGCCCGACGAGGGGCGCGAAGGGAAGGCCCCAGCCTCCGCCGCGGCGGGCCGCTCCTTCTCCACCTGCGGGGGGGGGGGGGCGCGGCAGGAGCGGCCGAGGCTCGAGCCTCGAGCCTGCGAACCACGAGCCTGCCAGCCTCGGGCCTCGGGGCGGGAGGGGCAGGAGGGGCCGGAGGGGCGGCGGCACTTCCTCCGCCTCCTCCTCCTCCTCCTCCTCCTCCTCCTCCTCCTCCTCCTCCTCCTCCCCCTCCTCCTCCTCCCCCTCCTCCTCCTCCCCCTCCTCCTCCTCCTCCCCCTCCTCCTCCTCCTCCTCCTCCTCCTCCTCCTCCTCTTCGCCCAGACCTTCAGCGTAGTTAGTGAAACACTCAACGCGGAGGGTTTCCGCGGCTTGCGGCGTCCGAGGGCCCTCGGCGGGCTCCGGGGCCGCGCGGCGGCCCCACGGCGGGCGAAGTGGGGGAGGATGGAGGGTGAAGAGAAACGGTGGAGGATGGGAAAGGAGGGTGGAGGGTGGAGGAGGATGGAGGGGGGTGGAGGAGGATAAGGGAGGATGGAGGATGGAGGAGGATGGAGGGGGGGTAGAGGATGGAGGATGGAGGGTGGAGGAGGATGGAGGGGGGTGGAGGAGGATGAGGGAGGATGGAGGATGGAGAAGGATGGAGGAAGATGAAGCAGGATGGAGGAGGAGGGAGGCGGAGAAGCGAGGCGTCTGCGACGAGGTGCGACGGCAGGGCCTCTCCATCGTCGGCGGCCCCACGGCGGGGCGGCAAGAACTGCGAGGCGGGGATCCAAGCATAACCACCGCCTGGGGGATGGGTATTCGGAGACCTCGGCCGGCGGCGGACATGGACACACATCCGAATCCACATCGAACGCCTGCCGAGGTCCCCGAAGATCGATCCTCCAAGCGGTGGTCATGGATAGATCCCCGCCTCGGAAGGAGGCCGGGGCAGAGCAAGCCAGAGCAAGTCTGGAATGCGCCAGCGATGCTGCAGTGCACGCCCTGGTGTCCCAAGCCCCCTCCTCCGCACCTAGTCCCTGCAAGCACTCATTCTCACTGCGCGGAGCACCCTCCCCCCTTGAAAGACGAGAGCACCACGGGCCAGCATTGCGGGCGGGAGCTCCGTTTGGAACGGCACCGCCCTCCGCCCTTCCGGCTTTCAAGGAGTGCGACAAGGTGGGATTATAGAGCTTTAGTAAATCCCCAGCGACTGCATCGCTGGGAAAGGAACCGCCCTCCATCCGTGCACATGTTGCACAGCATTCAACGTCGTCCCAGGCGAGAGCCCAATTTTGAAAAGGATACCCCCTCCACCCGTGCAACTGTGGCACTCTTCTATACGTAATGTAATACATGTTGACGGGGTACAAGGCGGGAACCCTGTGCTGAAGAGAAACCGCCCTCAATTCATTCACATGCTGGGTTGCTTAAGACGAGTGCGCATAGAGACAAGGCGAGAGCCCCATTTTCAGCAAAAAACTCGCCCTCCAGCCATGTAACGATTGAGCTTACTTGAGAATATGCGCCGGCAAGGCGACAGCCCTCTTTTGAAAACAATGCACCCTCCATCCATACCAATACGACCACCCTTCGGATGCTAAGAAGCTTGGGGGCGGAGAACCAACGTCTCACTAAATCAGCCTCACCATCGATCTAAGTATCGATATCATGATCGATCTCACTATCAATCTAACTATCGATCTCACTATCGATATCACTATACATCTTGATATCGATCTTACTATCGATATTTCTATCGGTCCCACTATCGATCATACTATCGATCTCACTGTAGGTCGCACCAACGATACCACTATCGATATGACAACCGATTTCACTACGGGACACCAACGGGACACCGACGGGGTACGGACAAGACATCACCACGGATCTCACGATCGAACTCAAACGATCGGTATCACGATCGATCTTACTATCGATCTCAAAATCACTCTCGCTATCGATTACACTATCGATCTCACAACCGATATCACTATCCCTTATCACTAGCGATCTCCCTATCGATCGCGCTATCGATCTCACAACCGATATCACTATCCCTATCACTAGCGATATCACTGGTGTTCTCACTATCTCTCTGATTATCGACCATACTACCGATCTCATTATCGATCGCCCTATCAGTATCGTATCGATCGCACTATCGTCTTTACTGCCAATCTAACTATCGATCTCACTGTCGATATCGTTATCACTATCCATATCACTATCGATCTCACGATCGATATTACTGCGGTACACCGAGGGGACACAGATTGAAAACCGACGGGACAACGACGGGACACCGACAAGACACCGACTGGACATCACTATCGATCTCGCTATCGATTTCAAAAATCGATATGATTATCGAGGTCGATATCGATATCACTATCGAAATCCTGATTGGTCGCACTATCGTTCTGGCGCTCGATTTCATTAGCGATGAACTCCCGATTTCACAACGGATCTCACTAACGATATCACGATCGAGATCCGTATCGATCCCACTATCGATCTAATTATCGATCGCCCTATCGATCTCCCTACCGATCTCACTATCGATCTCACGATCGCTCTCACGATCGATCTAACTATCAGTGTCTCTATCGATCGCGGTATCGGTCTCACTGTGGAACACCGACGGGACACCGACGGGGCATCACGATCGATCCCGCTAACGATCTCATGCGAGGGATATCACTCTCGATCGCACTATCGATCTCACGCTCGGTCTCACTATCGACTGTCGATCTCGCTATCGATCTCACTATCGATCTCACTATCGACATCACGATCGATCTCACTCGATAGATCCCACATTCAAGATCATTATCCCTCTCACTATCGATTCCACTGTCGATCCCACAACGGGACACTGACGTGACACTGACGGGGCACCGACGGGACACCGACGGGACACCGACGGGACACCGACAGAGCACTATCGACCTCACGATTGATCCCACTCGATCGATCTCACAATGGATCTCACTATCAATCTCACTATCGATCTCACTATCCATCTCACGATCGAGCATACTATCCGTCTCACGATCGGTCCCACAACCGACCCCACTATCGATCGCACAATCAATCTCAGTATCGATCTCGCACTCGATCTTACTATCTATCTCACAGTCGGTATCCCTATCGATCTGACTATCGACCGCACTACCGATCTCACTATCGACCTCACTATAAATCTCACTATCGATGTCACGATCGATCGCACTATCCCTCTCACTATCGATCTCACCATCGATCTCACAACGGGACAGCGACGTGACACTGACGGGACACCGACGGGACACCGACGGGACACCGACAGAATACTATCGATCTCACTATCGATCTCACTCGATCGATCCCACTATCCCTCTCACTATCGATCCCACTACCGAACACACTATCGAGCTCAGTATCGATCTCACTATCGATCTCACGATCGGTCTCACTACCGATCTCACTATCGATCGCACTATCGATCTCACGATCGAGCTCACTAGCGATCTCACTCGATGAATCTCACAACCGATCTCACTATCCTTCGCACTATCGATCTCACTATCGATCTCACTATCGGCCTCTCTATGGGACACCGACGGGACACTGACGGGGCACCGACGGGACACCGACGGGACACCGACAGGACATCGACGGGACACCGACGGGACACCGACAGGCCACCGCGGGCCAACAGGAAGGGGGGAGCAGACTTTTTGCCCGGCGGCACCCTCGCCAGAGGAGGGTTCATCCCCCTCGCCGGCCCACGCAGCCTCGCTTCGACCGCACGCACGACGCACGACACGAACACGAAACCGAAACCGACTTCCCTGTGGGGGGCTCCCCGTTTCACTGCGACCTCACCCCGTCGCCTCGGATAACTGCTGGACTTGTCTGAAACGAATGCCCACGGCGCAAAAGCAAGATCCCCATTTCGAGCACGGCGAGCCCTCCATCCGTGCAATTGCTGGACAGTTCAACGTTCAAGATCGTAAACGGTGAGGAATTCTCAGGCGAAACGCACGGCCCGCCATAACGACACTTTTGGTGGTGCGACAGGGAAGCGCTGATTGCTAAGGAAGAAGAGGAGCGGTGGGGGGAGGACTGGTGGAGGGTGACGGGGGAGAGGACGAGGGGGGCGAGCGAGCCGAGGGAGAAGGAGGGGGAGTGGGGGGGGCGGGAGAGGAGGAGGACGCACGAGTGGGGGGGCAGAGGGAAGGAAGAGGAGGGGTGGGTGTCGAGGAGGTCGTCGTCGAACAGGCAGCACAAGCAGGAAGCCGTGGTCAACCGAGGGGGCTGAGGGGAAGAGGCACACGGAGGCACACCAAGCAGCAGAGCGGCACAGGCAGAAGGCCAACCGATTGGGCGATAGTCCTCCTCGTCCAGCCTTGCAGTTTCCGCTCTCGCGCCGGGAACAAATCGCGGCGACACGACGAACGAGGGCAAGAGCGCGAGGAAGGGAGTTCTACCGAGTGGACCAGCCAGGATGTTCGAAGCGCGGACGGCGTCGCAGGAGAATGCAAGAATGCGAAGGCTTGGAAAAAAAGGGGTCGCGAAAAAGGAGGAGGGGAAGAGAGTGTAAGCACGGGGTGGAGGAGCGGGTGTGGAGACGAGGACAGACAGGCAGATGGCAGACATCACAAAAAGATCGCGATCCAAGATACGTGAGAAATGGAACCACTCGATGCCCTTGCACATTCTTGCGAACTTCTCCTCTAAGAGGAGGCGTGTGCGTCGTGGGCAGGTCACTCGGGGAATACAACTGATATGGGTTAGCCTGGGTGCGAGCAAGTGGTCTTCCTCGTCGGTCGCAAAGGACATCTTTATCGACGCACTCGCGCAAACCCTTCGGCGTGATCCGTTCGACGCACTGTAACCAAGGCCATCTTGCTTCGCGCAGCGCGCCCCGCGATGCGCGACGCGCGGTTATCTTCGCGCCCGCGCGAGGTCACCTTGGAGAGGGAATATTCTCCAGCCCAGGCCGCGACGCGCGCACGAAGCGCGATTACTTTCGCGCCCCCCCGGGTGACCCAGAGATTCAGTTGCTGACCTCCCCCATCCTGCATTGCGCCCACGAACGAGGGGGCCGCAAGTCCCTCGACGTAGCGCTCTCCCCGGAAGGCCAGCCACGGGTTTCCCGCCGAGGCCCCCATCCTCCTACGCGGCCGGCCGCGGGCGTGGCGCCTCCGCCAGCACTCAGTGGGCCGCCCTCCTGGTTTGCCGCCGCCTCCTCCTCCTCCTCCTCCTCCTCCTCCTCCTCCTCCTCCTCGTCCTCACCCTGCCACTCTTGCGTCATACTTGATAGGACCCTGATCATGAGCCTCCTCCTCCTCCTCCTTCGCCTCCTCTGCCCTGTTTCCTTACGAGTAAGTCTCACTGCCGCACCCCCAGCCGTGTCTGTAGGGCGGACCAAGCGTTTCGCCTGAGTCTCCCTCACCATTCATAACCCTGAAGCTTGGAGATCTGCAACAGCTCAAAGGAAGGATGCCGGGCGGCTTTCAAAATGTGGCTCTGGCCTTAGCGGCGCGCACATTCGTCTTAAAAGTTAGCAACAGTTTCATGAATGGAGGGCGGGCGGTATTCAAAATCTTGCTCTCGCATTAGCGCCGCGCACATTTGTTTTAGAAGTTTGCAGCAAGTTCGAAGATGAGAGGCGGATCTTTTCAATAGCTGTCTCTCCACTTAGTGCCGAGCACAATCGTTTAGAAAGCTTACAAGAGTTTTACGCCGTCGCATGGTCGAAGTCCCAGGCGTGGTGCTCTGGCAAGAGTTAGGATTGCCAGGGAGCAACGATCACGTTGATTCGCGGTTGAAGTCCCAAGAACTTTAGCCCAGTTTAAGACTGTCAGGGCGCAGCAGTCACGTTGATTCGAAGCGCTGAAAATCTAGGAATTGTGTTCTGGACGCAGCAGTCACGATGATCCGCGACGTTGGAATCCTAGGAATTCCAGGAATTCCATGCGGGCACGACTGGGGATTGATGACCCTCAGAGACGCTTGCCTTCCAGTAGGGCACCTCCCGCAATGCAAATGCATCATTGTGGGGGCATGTGAAAAGGGAACTTGGAGGGAGGGTGTACTGCAACATCGTCCCTGCGTCTTGGGCTTGCACTGGTCCTCCTCCTCCCCCTCCGCCGTTTCCTCCTCCTCCTCCTCCTCCGCCTGCTCCTCCCTTCTCCTCCCTCCTAAGTCTCTCCATTCATTTTGTTCAGGATCACCGCAATTAACCATCAGCACATCACAGCTTTACTCCCATGCCGCAAGCTGGTTCTGACTCCGACGATTACGGCACGCTTCGTGGCGACGGGCGTGCACACGCAGGCGAATTTCAGCTAACTGAAACGGGGTCCACGGAGAGGAATTCCTCCACCTCTCCAGTCGTCGTTCCTCGTCCCTCGACTCCTCTCCATTCTCTCTCCTCGCCTCCTCTCCATTCCCTCTCCTCGCCTCCTCTCCATTCCCTCTCCATACCCTCTCCTCGCCTCCTCTCCATTCCCTCTCCTCGCCTCTCCATTCCCCCTCCATTCCCTCTTCATCATCCCTCGCCCCTCCACTCCCTCTCCTCGCCCTGCTCCTCCCTGGTCCCTCCCTGCCCCCCCTCCCGCGGCCACGGTCGGGCCTGCTGGCCGACGAGGCGGGCCTGCTCCTCGAGGGCCTGCGGGCGCGCAGCTCGCGGAGGGGGGAGGGGAGGGGAGAGGGGGGTGCGGAGAGGAAGGGGGAAGGGGGAGGGACGGGGAGGGGGGGTGGGGGAAGGGGGAGGGGAGGGTGGAGAGGGTGGGGCACACGCGTGAAGGGGGGGGAGGATGGGAGGGGAGGGAAGGGGGGGGAGGAAGGGGGAGGGGAGGGTGCAGAAGATGGGGAGGGGACGGGAGGGGCTCCGGGCACACGCGTGCGCGGCCCGCTTGGCCTACGCCCAAGGCAAAAGGTATCAACGGGCGCTGCTGGCTTATGCGCCCCAGACGTTTCCATCGCATGTTTGCGTATCTTCGAAGCAAGACATCGTCTTGATGATAAACGTCCTGACACTCTGATGTAGTAGAACGATAATACACATGGAACGCTGACCCTCCGCACGTGAGTCTAGTCATGTTTCGTCGAAGGACCATCATCGTGACCCCCATCATCAGAATGATGACTGTCATGACAAACTGGTGTGGCACGCGGGTGTCATGGCAAGCTGACCTTCCGCATGTGTATTCGCTCGTGTATATTGGCAGGACCATCGTCACGATGATGGGTGCCATGATGCGCTGGTGTGGCACATCCATCTTATGACACTGGGCTGCCGATCGTATACACCACACCGATCCTAAGGGTTGTGTAAGACCGCTTGGCTCCCTCGGGAGTCCGTTTGGCGGGAAACCATTATGAGGGCGATTTCGTGGACATCTCCTTTTCGGTGCCGCAGCGAAAAACAAACATTGCGTTACGTGGTTCGAGCAGCACTTCGCCTGAACTATAAACGCCCTCTTCCCCCAGTAAGCGCGCGACCCTTTTGGCCACTGCCCACAACAAGGAGGTATCAACGCACGCTGGCGACTGGTGCGCCTCAGACCGAATGATTGCACATTATGCGTCTGTCGTCGTAGCAGGGACAACATCATGATTCTGAATGCAATGACGCGCTGGTGTTGCAGAGCGATGGGTACACATGCGACACTGGCCGTCCGCATGTGCATCCACGAATGTGTTGTCGCAGAAACATCCTCATGATGATGGTTGTCCTGACGCGCTGGTGTGGCCCATCGATGTCATGACACGCTGGTGCGCCTGGTGCGCCAAGGGTGTGCGCCATGGTGTCCTAATCCAGCACTGGTCCATGGAAGGTTGGCCCTCCGAAAGTGAATCAGGTCGCGCATCATCGCAGGACTTTCGTCTTGATGATGGATGTCATGACGCGCTGGTGTGGCACCGTTCGGCCCCTTCAGGGGGCCTCTGAGAAGAAAGCCGTTCCAGTGGACATTTCGTGGTCAGCCCGCCTTGGTGTAAACGCTAGACAACACTGATTTTCGTGGGTCAAACGCTACTTCGACACAGTTCCACGCCCCGACTTGCCCCACCGAAGTTTTAAAACATTGGTCTTCTGAATTCCGACACAAAAAATGATCGCGGCGATGCCCCGCGGAGGGAGTCGCCCATCTGGCTGCATGGCCCATGTATTCCAATGCTCTGCTCCAACCAGCGGGCACACATGCCTTTCCATGCCACGAAACACAATGTTTCCTGCGATACGCATGCTATCCCAAGCAAGGCACACACATGCATCAACGTCCGCACTCCTCTTTCTCCGCAAGAGCAGAACAGGTCGCGCATGCGTGCGCCCGGTGCGAGGGGAGGGGGAGGGTCAAGGACGGTGGGTATGGGGAGGGACGGGGGGGAGGAAGGGACGGGAGGAGGGGAGGGGAGGGACGGGGGGGAGGAGGGGAGGGGCGCGAAGGTGTAGGGGAGGGGAGGAGGGGATGGGAGGGGGGGGGGGAGAGGGGGGGGGGGGACGGTGGGGATGGGGAGAGACAGGGGGAGGCGGAGGGGGATGGGGCGGCAGCGGAGGAAGTAAGGGGGGGAGGAGGGGAGGACGTGAGAAGGAGTGAAGGATCCCTACCTCCGCTGGCGTAACCTGGGCCCCACTGGCCGACTTAACCCCCTAGATGGGGATATGGGCTGTTCCCTGCGGGTTTCGAGTAGTATATCTCCAACGGGGGTGGTGGGATGGTGGGGCTCGGGATGGGGATCGGGATCGGGATGGGGACGGGGATGGGGATAGGGATGGAGGTCGGTTAAACGAGACTGACGAGGGAACATATGGAGGTGGATGGGGGGGGCAGAGAGACTCGGATAGCGATCTGCGGTTGGCACATTCCCTCGCTCCTGCTCGGACTGCCCGAAAGCCCACCGGGAGATGGCATGGACAACGGGTCGAGCCTCTGCACAGGTGGCAGGGTGTCGGTTTCTTATTCATACATATATAATAAAACACACACACACACAACAAAAAAAATACCACCACCCCGCCGAGTGTGGGAGGCAGCAGTGGAAGAACGATGCATCCGCACCCCCGCTGCTGCACCCAAGACGGCCCAAGAGGGCCCAAGAGGGCCCCAAGAGGGGCCCAAGAGGGACAACTCGAACATACAGTTCGAGCCCTCCGCCCCAAAATGACTCCCGAGTTCGCCAGCAGGCCCCGAAGAGGCCCACAAGAAGCCCCAGCAGGCCCCACAAAGGCAGAAAAGAGCCAGCGAAGATGCCAAGATACCTCCGAGAGGCCTCACGACACCCCAAATCCGCTTTCAAGAGGCGTCCAGAAGACCTCCCAAGAGATGCCCATGGGCATCCAGGATATCTTTAACCCACAAGTCGGGCACGGTGGCGGGATGGCCCGAAGGCTTCGTCTGCTTGTTTCTCTCGTTCCCTCTCTCTCTCACACTTCTCTCTCCTTCCCTCTATCTCTCTCTCACACTCTTTTTTTTGGTGTTCGCTCTCCCTCTCTCTCTCTCTCTCTCGCTCTTTCTCTCTCTCTCTCTCTCTTTCTCTCTCTTTCTATATCTCTCTCTCTCGCTTCTCTATATCGCTCGCTCTCTCTCTCTCTCTCTCTCTCTCTCTCTCTGTATATAGATATATGTATCATATAATTCGTCATGCCGTTACTACTGTTTTCAGTTGTACGTGTGTATGTG
>CAUYUJ010006335.1:466063-468563 GCA_963575745.1 Prorocentrum cordatum | reverse complement strand
CACCTCCGCCTTGAAGCTCTCGTCGAGAATCTGGCCATCGGCGTGGATAATTGCCTTCTCTGGGCTGCCGACCTTGACCCACTCGTCTTTCGCAGGAGCCAATATGTCAACCCCCCGCCTCGTCACCGCCCGTCGTCTTGGGGGGGCCAGTCTGGCGGTTATGTTGTCGCAGTCGCCGCCTCATCGCCGCCCGTCTGCGGGGCCCGATTGTCGGTTTAGCGGATACGTCGTCGCCGAAGACTGCACCTTATATGGCATGCTCTACATTGTCTAGGCGAGGAACCAAACCATCTGCACTTGGGAGTAACGCAATTGTGAGTATCGTCTCTTCGGTGAAACCCCCGATTGGCGTCGCGAGCCGTGTGAGCGGTGCACTGAAATGAGCGGCCATACCGCATGCGGGCGGCGCCACTGGAGCCTTCGATGGAAGTACCTGTAGGGCCACGAAACGCGCGAGGGGTACGCCGAAATGAGCGGCGCGAACGCATGTAATGTACAGGGATGGAACGGCCAACGTGCTCAACTTCCCTCCCAGTCAAAACCATACGGGTCTTGGGCGCTGGTTCGCCTGTGAGGGCGGCCAGGTCCCCGTCAAGTTTCAAGTATGCGCTCTGCCGTGACAAAAAAAAAACAACGAAAAAAAGTTGATTGATTCGATATATGTGTGTACATTTACGTACAATCATACATGTACATGAGCATAAACATACACAAATACATGTATACATATATATAGGTTGACATATACACATACGCGTGCACATACATATGCACGTGCATATATAACCTGCATGCATGTATACCATATGTATGTTGCAGACACACATATATATATATATATGTATACGTATGCATGCACATATGCATATACATATGCATATGAACAAACAACCTAACTAAAAAACGGTTTGTCATCCTTCCTCGCGACACCGACAACGAGGGAGGCGCGCGCGCCCCTATACCTGCCGCTCGGACACAAACCGTGCAGATGTCCCCTTCCCTGCAGCGGGCACAAGCAGGAGGAAGGGAAGAAGAAGGGCGCAAGGGGGACAAACCCAAGACGGACCTGCGACCCCCCGAAACCCCAACGGGAATACCGTCAAAAACACACATGCGCCAAGGAAAGGGTAGAGAACACACGCAGGCGGCGCCACTGGGCCCGCAGGTGGGCCTCCTTCTGAGGCCACGAAGCGTGTGAAAGGTGTGCCGAAATGAGCGGCGCGGACGTGTGCAGGCGGCACCATTGGGCTGTTGGGTTTGGCTCCCTTTGGGGTCACGAACCGTGTGAAAGATGTGCCGACATGGGTGGCGAAGACGCGTGTGGACGGTGCCAATCGGGAGTTCGGTGGAGTTCCCCATGGGGCCACAAAGCGTGCGAGGGGTGTGCCGAAATGGGTATGGCGCGGACGCATGTGGACGGCATTCAGGCCTTCGGTGGAACTCCTGATGGGGCCACGGAACGTGTGAGGGGTGCGCCAGAATGAGTGGCGCGGACGCATGTGGACGGTCCGCTGAGGCCTCTGGTGGTGCTGCCTATGGGGCCACGGAACGTGTGAGGGGTGTGCCGACATGAGTGGCGAGGACGCTCGTGGACGGTGCCATTGGGACCTTGGGTGGAACCATGTGAGGGGTGTGCGGAAAACTCTGGCGCGGACACCCGTGGACGGTGCCATGCGGGCCCTCGGTGGATTTCCCGATGCGGCCACGAAACTTTCGAGGGGTGTGCCGAAATGGGCGGCGCGGGCGCATGTGGACGGTGTCGCTGGGGCCTTGGGTGGTATGGGGCCACGAAGTGTGTGAAGGGTTTGCCGACATCGATTGCGCGGACGCATGTGGACAGTGCCATTGGGCTTTTGTGTTTGACTCCCTTTGGGGTCACAAACCGTGTGAGAGGTGTGCCGACATGGGTGGCAAAGACGCGTTTGGACGGTGTCAATCGGGCGTTCGGTGGAGCTCCCTATGTGGCCACAAAGCGTGCGAGGGGTGTGCCGAAATGGGTATGGCGCGGACGCATGTGGACGGCATTCAGGCCTTCGGTGGAACTCCTGATGGGGCCACAGAACGTGTGAGGGGTGCGCCAGAATGAGTGGCGCGGACGCATGTGGACGGCATTCGGGCCTCCGGTGGAGCTCCTGTATGGGGCCACGGAACGTGTGAGAGGTGTGCTGGAATGGGTATGGCGGACACATGTGGACGGTGCCTTGGGTGGAGCTCCCTATGGGACCACGAAGCGTGTAGGGGATGCGGCGACATGGGTGGCCCGGAGGCATGTGGACGGTTTCCGTGGGGCCTTGGGTGGGGCCCCCTATGGAGCCACGAAACGTGTGAGGGGTGCGCCGACGTGGGTGGCGCGGACACATGTGGACGGTGCCAATCGGGCCTTCAATGAAGCTCCCCATGGGGCCACGGGACGTATGAGGGGTGTGCCGGAATGGGTAGCGCGGACGCATGTGAACGGTGCCACTGGGCCGTGGGTGGAGCTCCCACGAAAATTGCGAGT
>CAUYUJ010006335.1:453563-463563 GCA_963575745.1 Prorocentrum cordatum | reverse complement strand
AGCTGGCCCTGCCATCCCCGTGCTGCCCGCTTTCGGGGGGCCGCCCGCGTCGTGAGCGCCCCGCGGCCCGGCCGCGCCCGCGGGCGCCCGGCCGCGGCGGCGCGCGCGGCGCGCCGGTTTCGGCGCCCCCGCTTATGGGGATCACCGCTGCAGCGCTGTAAGCGTAAGAGGAGGAGGAGGAGGAGGAGGAGGAGGAGGAGGAGGAGGAGGAGGAGGAGGAGGAGGGGAGGAGGAGAGGAGGAGGAGGAGGAGGAGGAGGAGGAGGAGGAAGGGGAGGAGGAGGAGGAACGAGGGGGCAGGGGGAGGAGGAGGAGGAGGGAACGCGGGGACCGTCTCTTCAAAACGAAGACCCAGCACCACAGGATGCTTTGTGAAAACTCGATCTACACATCCCCTTACCCCCAGTCCCAGGAATTAGTGCGCCCCCCCCCCCCAACGATGGTGCAGTGTACGCCCGATGCTGCCCCAGCATTCGTTTCAAATCTGCATCCATGAAATGTCAAGGGGGTGCCGTTCTCGCCCCCCCCCGTCACCCCTGACAAATAATACTATTCGCGCACACCCGTTCATCCACAGGTAAATACGTCCAACACCACTACAAAAGATACCAAGGTCGACACGGGCGCGTCGACCCGCGCGCATGCACGCAAAAAAAAATCAGAAACCCGACATGAATAAAATGAACTAGTTATCGAGCTTCCCGGGGAGAACAAAAACTATGCGCGCTCATGCGAACAGTTACGACAAACATCGGTGGATCTATTTGTTTCATAAAATGCGACCAAACGGAACCCTCGCGCGCGGATGTCGAGATCCTTCGAGCGTTTTTCGCGCGCTTACTGAGGGGCGCACGACCCCACTCGAATATCATAATGCGGGTCGCTCGCCCGCGTCGACCGCGCGCGCATGTCAGAATCTTTCCAAAGCCTTCATCACCGACATGTGGGCAACATCATCGTCATCTGCGTGGCCCGAATCGGCACCGTCATTGGCCTTGCCGCCATTATCGTCACCATCGCTACCATCATCGCTATTGTCATCACCGTGTCTGCCGTCGTCGGCGTCGCCATGACACCGCGCCCGCCCGAATCACCGACTCGCACTAAAACACCCGCGCGCAAGCGCGGCCTGCCAGACGCGCGGGGAAATCCCCGGCGGTCAGCGCCACCGCTGCCGCGTCGGTCGCGCCAGGGTACCCGGCCGCTCTGCGCGCGAGCCTGCGCGCGCTAGCGCGGCCGCATCGACGCGCCACCGAGCAATCGCCGCCGCATGGGTTTTGCAAACCAAGTTGCGAATGGGTGGGTGGGATAATTGCGCGAGCAGTGGGTTTGACAACTTCAAGTGCTGCTAAGGGGGTCGCACCACATTGATTGCACCACGTAAACTACACCACCGCATAGCTTGCTCGACATAAATTGCACTATATTCTCTGTTTATACATACACGTCAAGAAGAACTTCCACAACGTCGGATACACAACATTGGCTGCACCATGTGTATATATATGTGTTGCACCACATGGATAGCACAAACGGTATTCAACGACTTAGACTGCACAACGTTCATTGTAACGCATAGAGTGCGTATCATATACATTGCACCACATATGCTCTCCCTTCTAAAAGGAGAATAGACTCTACCCCCCCCCCCCGGGACTTATCCGTTCCCCTTTCGGGCATGTGAATCATAAATGATTCTGACCACTCGTCCATCCTAAATATGAAATCATATCATCCCAGCCAAACTGGCTTCCCCCCCTGAGGTTCCCTTGTAAAAAAAACACTATGCGGTGACTTGTTTCGTTCTAACATAACACTGTTTCACGAATCCCTTGCAAAAAAAAAACGGGGCGAAGTGCACACGCGCGCGTCGTCGCGCGCGCATGCCGAAATCCTTCAAAAACATTCGTTGTCGGAAAAATTTCGCAATCGAGCTTCCAAACAAAATACAAAAACACAAGGTTTCGCAACACTGATTTGCTAAAAAAGCTTCCGCGCGAGCTCTTGCGAAATCTCAAGAAAACCATAGGTTTTTCAAGATTTTCACAAAATTCTACCAAAATGCTTCGTGCGCGCGCATGTCGAAATCTGTCGAACGCCCTTGCGCGTGTGCCGTCGCGAGAATCCTCTGCAAAAAATACGACGAAGTGCAGACGCGCGCGTCGTCGCGGGCGTACGCCGAAAACCTTCAAAACCCGTCGGTTTCGCAAGGATGTCAAAATCGTGCGTCCAAAAAACCTACAAAAAATCTAATGTTTCGCAACACGGATTTTCAACAAAAGCGTGCGCGCGCGCTCTTGCGTCGTCGTCGTCGTCGTCGTCGTCGCCGTCCTCCCTCCTCCCGCGTCGTCGTCGTCGTCGCCTACGTCGTCCTCTGTCTTTTCTCGTGTTCGTCGTCGTCGTCCTCTTTGGCGTCGTGGTCGTTTCCGTCGTCGTTGTCGCCGTGGTCGTCCGTCCTCCTCCTCCCACGTCGTCGTCGTCGTCCGTCGTCGGCGTCTCGTCGTCGGTTCTATTTCGTCACCGTCGTCGTCGTCGTTGTCGTCGTCGTCTTCCCTCCTCCCTCGTCGTTGTCGTCGTCGGCGTCGCCGTCCTTCCTCCTTCGTCGTCGTTCGCGTCGTCGCCGTCCTCCCTCCTCCCTCGTCGTTGTCGTCGTTGTCGTCGTTGTCGCCGTCGTCGTCCTTCCTCCTCCCTCGTCGTCGCCTTCGTTGGCGTCGTCGTCGTCGTCTTCGTCGTCGTCGGCGTCGGCGTCGTTGTCGTCGTTGAAGTCGTCGGAGACGTCGTCGGTGTCGTCGTCGTCGTTGTCGTCGGTGTCGTCGTAGTCGGTCTTAAGAGGTTTTGCAAACCAAGTTGCGGGTGGGAGGGTTGGATGTTTGCGCGAGCAGTGGAGAGGACAGCTTCAAGTTGAGCAAGTTATTGATTGCACCACATAGGTTGTACCTCAGCAAGTGCACATCATCTATTGCAAAACATATATGACACAGTTTAGAGAGCACCACACATTACATGTATATACATACATACGTGCATACATACATACACACACATACATACATACATACATACATACATACATACATACATACATACATACATACATACATACATACATACATGCATGCATGCATGCATGCATGCATACATACATACAACAATGCATACACACATGCATACATACATACATACATACATGCATACATACATGTATCCGTACATACTTAAATACATACATACATACATACATACATACATACAAACATACATACATACATACATACATACATACATACATACATACATACACATACACCTACACCTACACCTACACCTACACCTACACCTGCACATACACATGCACATACACATACACATACACATACACATACACATACAAGTCCACACACACATACATACATACATACATACATACATACATACATACATACATACATACATACATACATACACACATGCCTACATACATACATACATACATACATGCATACATACATGTATGCATACATACATACATACATACATACATATATACATACGGCAGGTTCGTGTCGTGCCGACCCCAGCCTTGGTTTTTGACACCGCAGAGATCGTTCAACCTTGAACGATCGGCCGTCTCCGCAACGTCCAATCGTTCCACATCGATCGATTCTGGGTCGCCGGCGGCGTTCAACCTTGAACGCCCGCGCTGGGGTCGCCGCTGGTCGACACGACGCAAACCTACCGTACATGCATACACGTATACATATATACATATATACATATATATATATATACGAACATATATATATATATATATATATATATATGTATTGCACAGCATCGATTGCTCCACATCAATTGCACACCATGTATTGCTAGAGAAACACTGCCTGGAGCCCACGCTGGCTTACAAATATGTGATTATCCCATGCCATCTCCACGAAGGCAGACGTGTCCTGTAAAGAATTTGTGTGTTCTCATCCCCCCCCCCTCAAAAAAAAAAAAAAAACGCCCTCAGACCCTCCTGTCACGCCCTGGGGCATGAAGCCCGTCCTGCGAGGCATACCCGCCCGAGCGTCGAGCGATAGGACGGGGCATGAAGTGCTGCATGCCAGCTCCGGTAACATGAGCGGTCTCCTAGAGGGCAGACGGGGTGCGTCGGCATCCAGCACGGCTGTCGCCTGGGAGTCAAGGGCGTGGCGCAGCGCATCCGAGGCATCGGTCGGGACTGCCCCAGGAGCCTTGCCTGTCGTCGCGGGATGCTTGGGAGGCGGGGGCTCCGCGGACCTGGAGGTCCCTTCTGGGCGTGGTTGGCTGTGAGAAGATGAGAAAAGTGAAGCCCGCTCGATAGGGAGCCCCTTATCCCGAGGCGTTTCATGCCGCCGCGGCCCTTTCGGGTGGTAGCCGCCCCCACCCCCCACCCCAGAGGAGAAAATTCCCCAAAAGCCTCGGCGGCTTCAGCAGGGCTAGAATATCCCAGAAGGGGGGGGAGCATTGCATTATCCTGAGGCTCCGATCGCCCACGCATTCGACGAGCATCCCAGGCGAGTGAATCCACCCCTTGGGCTGTCCACTCCTTCTGCCTGCCCCTGCAGAAGCCCCGTTATCCCCGAGAGGAGGCCCAGCTGAAGACGAGGGGGACGGGCGGGGGCTCTGATCACGTAGTGTTGATGCCTGAATCTACGACGATCACGTGGTGGACGCGTCAGGGTGAATTTTGAACTCGCGTTTTGTGGGTGGGGCAGTGTTTGGTGGATGGGGCAATGCTTGGTCGGTGGGGCAGTGTTCGAATGGGGCAGTGTTTGGTGGATGGGCGCCTCTTCGAGGCCTCGTTTGGTCTCCGAGGTTCCTCCGAGGCGCTCGTGGAATTGCCCAGAACAACCGACCCCATGAAACCCCAAAGAGATCTGAAGACCTTCTAAGTCACCAAACTGCGCGCACCGCGCCCCGAGATTGCCCGACGCGCGGTTGCCGTCGCGCCCTCGCGCCGCCTCCTGGAGAGGGGCAGTTTTCTGGCCTGTTGTCCACCTCCCTCGCCAGCACAGATCCAAGAAGTCCGCGCGGATAGTTGAAAGATTATGTCTATGCAATACTTGCGCCTTCGAGGTGCCGAGGGCTGGGCTGGCCAGGGTGCGCGCCGCCTGCAGGCAACCCCATGTGAGCCTCACCCCATGCAGGTCAGAGTCCTGAGGCCCCAGCGGGGTCTCGGCGGTCGCAGGGCTGAGGTCCGTGGGCACCACCACACGCCCGTGGGCCCTCTTGGGGCCCGCTTTCCGAGACGCCCTCGGAGAACGACACGATTTCCAAAACCGTGCGGCCACACACAATTCCCACTGACTCACCATACGGTGTGGTCACCACACAGTTTGGGGGGGGGGCGACTCTTCGGGGGTAAGGAGGAGGAGGCGAATTGCTCAACAGGACCTCGTGAAGATGAATGGCTCTGGGAGTCTCACGCCAAACGCCCAGAGCGGCACCGACCAGGCTGACCTCGAGCGAAGGAAGCTCGGCAGCACATCTGCCCAAATATTTAACAGACACCCGCCCGAGGCCGCTCCCTGGCGAGGAAAACCCAGGCTTCACCGATGCAAGAGAGGGCACCATGGGCGAGGTCCGCCTCACCCCGAAGAGGGAGGGCAAGGGCTAAGACATTGCCAAGCCGAGACCACACCTGTAGCAGCAGGCAGGAGTGCACGCTCCGAGAACATGACTCCCCTGCAACCAAACAGCAAAAGGGCGACCTCGCCTCGGCGAGCGCCGCTTTGTGGAGGGGGGTTCGCGAACTCCTTTCGGAGAGTGCACTATGGCCCCCTCCCCTCACGTTTCGACCCTCGGCTCAGCCGCCAACAACAGGGCAGCCGTCGGCTATACAAGACAGAAGCCACTGTTGAGGGAGGGAGGCGACGGGGTGCACAGGTAGGGGAGGACAGGGCAGACCTCCCCCGTGCCCCGACGCTTTCGGGAAAAAGGCGGCCCACCTGTGCAACGGTCGCCGCAAGGGGAGAATTACCTCCAGCGCCCCACGGCCGTGCGAGCAGGGGGTCGTGGACAGCACGCAGCAGTGAAGAGGACGGCCTCGGGGGCCCCAGATCGAGCCCGCCGCGTGAGTCCAGCGACTGCGCTCAAATGGAGAAGGAGCAGCAGTCACCGCAGGGGGAGAATTACCTAAGGAGGAGGAGGCAAAGGGGGAGGAGGAGGAGGAGGAGGAGGAGGAGGAGGAGGAGGAGGAGGAGGAGGAGGGAGGGAGGAGGAGCGGGGAGGAGGCGGAGGGGGAGCGGAGAAGGACGAGGCGTAGGAGGAGGAGGCAGAGGAAAAGCAGGAGACGGAAGATGAGGAGCAGGAGGAGGAGGAGGAGGAAGAGGAAGAAGGGGAAGAGGAGGAGGAGGAGGAGGAGGCGGAGGAGGAGGAGTTGCCTGCCCCCGAGCTGGCCAGGGCCTCGCCCCTCCCCCCTCCCCCCCGCGGCGGCGACCGTCCTCGAAGGGCCGCCGGCCGACGCCGCGCACCACGCGGCGCGCCGACGAGGACCACCTCGCAAGCGGGGACGCCCACCCCTCCCTCGCGTTCCCTCCCTCCCACGCTCGCTGCTCCCTCCTCCTGCTCCTTCTCCTCCTCCTCCTCCTCCTCCTCCTCCTCCTCCTCCTCCTCCTCCTCGTCCTCCTCCTCCCTCCCTCCTTCCCTCCCTCCCTCACTCACTCCCTCCCTCACTCACTCACTCGCTCACTCCCCCCTACTCTCCTCCTCCTGCTCCTCCGCCGTCTCCGCCTCCGCCTCCGCCTCCGCCTCCTCCTCCTCCTCCTCCGCTCCCCTTCCTTAAAATAATTCCTTCCCGTCGCACCCCGACACCGGTCCGTAAGGGGCAGGCGTCTCGCTTGAGACTTCCTCACTGCGTATTATCCGGAAGCTGAAAAATGTGCAACACTTTCGCGGGTCGAGAACGGGTGGTTTTCAAAATGCGGCTCTCGCCTAAACGCCGCGCACATTCGTTGTAAACATGTGTAAAGGTTTCACGGATTGAGGGCAGACTATCTTCAAAATGTGCCTCTCGCCTTAACGCCGCGAACATTCGTGCTAAACAACTTGGAGGGTTTCACAAATCAAGAGCGGGCCGTTTTCAGAATGTGGCTCAAGCCTCAGCGCCACGTACATTCGTTTTAACAATATGCCAGAAATTCACAGATGGAAGGCGGGTCGCGTTAGAAATGAGGCTCTCGCCTTGGCGCCGCGCACATTCGTCTTTACATGTTTCAACAGTTCCAAGGGTTCTCATAGTTAACGCACCAGGAATAATGTGTTGGCATGATGTTGGACTGCCAGCGCGCAACAGTTACATTGATTCGCGGCACTGGGGTCCCAGGAACGGCGCTCGGTACGACTCAAGATCGTCAAGACGCACTAGCCACGTTAATTCGCGAAGATGACGTCCCAGGAGTGATGTTATGAAACGGATATGAATTTTCGAACGGTTGTTTTCAGACAGGGCACCTCCCTGAATGACAACAAATCCTTGTATGGCCCTCTTCGGAGGGAACCTGGAGGAAGGGTTTCTAGGAACAAATCGTTGATGAGCCGTTTGTTTGCACTGGTCCCCCTTCCCCGTCTCCTCCTCACTGTTGGAGAATGGCAAGTTCCAGGTAAGAGTTGCACAGTCAACAAGTGGATCGACTCGCACCAAACCCTCTCAGCAGATATTCGTCACACAGCTCGACGCCGATTGTGGCAACAAGCAGCTACACACTACTGCGGCAGCGGCTTGGAAGGAGGCATAGATTCAAAACCCTTTGGTATCTTACTCAAGCAGATTGGCGAGAAGAACCCGAGATTAGCCAAGGTCATGATCAATGTCGCTACAGGGGGGTCTTGGCCAAAGTTGCGCGAGAAACAATGTGTAAAATCGTATCGTGGCAATGCACTTTGCGAACGTTGCAAGCAAGATGTTGAGAGTCCTATGCACAGGGCATGGCTGCGTCCTCAGAACCAGGGCGTCAAGGCTTACACTGATTCCGACGTCCTCGTGAGTCAAGCTGTGGCCCAAGCTGAGGCAGATGAAGGCTTCTGGCTGAGAGGACTGCTGCCCAGCGCTTGGGTAGCAGCCCCTGCCCCTCTCGGCCAAGAGCAGTGGAGCCATGCACGAGCCAACGCGTTCGATCAGGGAGTGCTTGGCACAGGCACCGAGTCGGTTCCCCTCTGGCTCTTCGGCGATGCGTCTAGAGGCACCTGCACAGCATCGACCAGACTCGGAAGAGTAGGCCTTGCAGTGGTGAAAACGGTCGGCTGCCAGGCACACGCATCGGTTCACGGCCCCCTGGTGTGGATGAGGCAGGTGGTAGCGCGAGGAGAGCTCAAGGCCTTCGTCATCGCGATGTGGAGCTGAGGAGGTCACATGATCTACGTTTCCGACTGCGACTCGGTCGTGGCTGGATGGTATGCAACAGGGTCTGACGCAGATCTGTAGAAAAAAATTGGTCTCTCGGTGGAGGGTCGAGAAAACACGGCCCCCATAACGGAGGAGGACATCGTCAAGAGGAGGAGGACATCGTCAAGAGCCCAACAGTTTCGGCAATGGTGATGGGAGGAGATCTACGCCATGGTAAGGGATGGGAGGGAGGGGTAGGACGTCAGATCAGACGCTTGCGCACCTAGCTTGACGCAGCCTCTCCCCCACCACCACCCCTTTTCCCCTCCCCCCTTCCCTTCCCCACCTGTTCATCGGCGCCTCCCTCCACCCCTCCCTCTCCTTCCATGCACCCCCCCCCGTCCCCCCGCCTCCTCTCCGACCTCTGGTTCCATCCCTGCAAATGCACAGACCGATGTATCATTCCCCCACCGGCCCTCCGGCCCTCCCGCTCGCCCATCCTACGACGAAACTAAAATAAAATCGGACAGGGACAAATCGGATGATCTCCAAGATCAGGCGGTCCCGGAGGAGGTATCGGGCGCCGCGGCCTTCTCAGAGCGTTCCGAAACGCTCTTCCAAAGCGTTCCAGTACGCTCTAGGATATTTCCCTGTCCAAACCCCGCCTGACGTTCGGGCGCACGCCAACACGGAATGGCGGAGGTACCCCACGAAACATGTGGCCAGTGCCGCCTGAGTCGGCGACGCAGCGCGCCGATTTCGCATGGAAACGAGACCCGTCGCTAATCAACGCGCCCTAATGCATGTCTGCGCTTCCCTGAGACATTCTGATTGACCCAGAAGGGGGTCCAGCAAAAAGGGCGTGGTGCGATAGACTGGGGGCAATTGTTTTGCAAACGTATTGCTTGCGCCAGAGGATAATGTTGCATTGCGTTGCAGCGAATGCATTGCACGCAAAACTGCACAACACATCTGCGCCCCAGAACGTAATGCACGCCCCAAGTCTTTTGCAGCAGCCCTACAAATATATTGCACCAACTCCATTGCACCACCCCCTTTCAGCTGGACCCCGCCTCACCCCTCACTCCTCCCGCCTCGCCGACCCGTCCGTCACACCACTCCCGCCTGGCTGACACCCCCTCCCGCCTGGCTGACACCCCCTCCCGCCTGGCTGACACCCCCTCCCGCCTGGCTGACATCTCCCCGCTCCTCCCTGGCGCCTAGCTGACACCCCTTGCGTCAACTTGAGACATCCTCCCACCTACCCTAGAAGCCTCCCAGATGGTGTCCGAGTAGACGGGGTCGCAGGATCGCGCCGCATCGCCAATGCATCGCCGATGCATCGGCGATGCATCGGCGATGTATCGGCGACGTCGGTAATGCATCGGCGACGTCGGCGTGGGGAAACACGGGCTCAACATCGAACCGCGTCGCCGATGCGCTTGCGATGCGGCGCGATCCTCCGACGCAATCTATTCGGACCCCGTCCAAGACGCCTAGATCCCCCTGGCCGACAGGTCCGCCGCCCCCCTCCACACCAGTCCATCCCCGGGCCGCCTCGCCGGCCGAAGGGAACGCGGCGACGGCGCGGGCCCACGCCTCCTCGCACCAGGAACCACGAGGGCCTCCTCCTCCTCCTCCTCCTCCTCCTCCT
>CAUYUJ010006335.1:430084-447584 GCA_963575745.1 Prorocentrum cordatum | reverse complement strand
GCCCCCTTCCCACCGGGGCCTTCCGTGGAGCTCCCTATGGGGCCACGAAACGCTGTCCTGGGCGTGGGGGGCGCATGTGCCCCCCCACACTGGGGCCTTCGGTGGAGCTCCCTATGGGGCCACGAAACGCTGTCCTGGGCGTGGGGGGCGCATGTGGCCCCCCCCACTGGGGCCTTCGGTGGAGCTCCCTATGGGGCCACGAAACGCTGTCGTGGGCGTGGGGGGCGCATGTGGCTCCCCACACTGGGGCCTTCGGTGGAGCTCCCTGTGGGGCCACGAAACGCTGTCCTGGGCGTGGGGGACGCATGTGGCCCCCCCCACTGGGGCCTTCGGTGGAGCTCCCTATGGGGCCACGAAACGCTGTCCTGGGCGTGGGGGACGCATGTGACCCACTAGGGCCTTCGGTGGAGCACCCGATGGGGCCATGAAACGCTGTCCTGGGCGTGGGGGACGCATGTGGCCCCCCCCACTGGGGTCTTCGGTGGAGCTCCCCATGGGGCCACGAAACGAATCAGCCATGGCGATGCCAATGATGACGATGATGACGATGATGGTGATGATGATGATGATGATGACGATGATGATGACGATGATGATGATGGGAGGAGGGGGTGAGCTGAGACATGCGGAGAGCAAAGGCAAGGATGGGGGAGGAGGGAGGAGGAGAGGAGGAGGAAGGAGGAAGGAGGTGGGACGCGGGGCGCTGTCTCTTCAAAACGAAGACCCAACACCACAGGATGGTTGGGAACAATACAAACGCACCCTGCCTCCAAATCCGGAGCTTGCGCAGCCAACCCGACACGGCCCCCGCAACCATACCTGTCAAAAAACAATGCAAAGTATACTTCGGGGCAAAGTCTGGAGTCATGATCGTGAGGCCCGCGAGCACGTTTGATTGCCTGCTGCGCGCAGGGCTACCATCCCTGACAAAACACAAAACCAAATGCACCTCGCGGCTACATCTGGATCATGCGCGGCAACCCCGCGACCATTGTCAAGTGGTTTCTCACAGGGGCGGCGGGGGTGGTAGCGTATGGCCTGCTGTGCAGTGGTTTTCGGCACGAATGGTGGGGACCGACACGTTTCCCGATGTGTGCTTTCACGTGCGCAGGCGCACCTGACACACTCTGCACGTGCCCCGAACGTGGCGCACCCAGCGCGGCTGGAGTATGCGGCACACCTGGCGCACGCGGAGGCACGTGGCGCATCTGGCGCACCAGGCGTGCCTGGCACGCTCAGGCCCCAGGGGTGCCTGGCGCGCGTGGCGCGCCTGGCACGCGTGGCGCACCTCGCCCCAGCGTCACGCACATGGACTCGGTTTCGGTTCCCAGTAGCTGCCCATCCAAAGACAACCGCTGAACATGCTGAGGCTCGAGTGTTACTGATGTGTTGGGAGGGCGGGTGGGAATGAGCTACACGGTTTGCTATGAGGAGGGTGTCTTGACCCCTTCACAATTACTCAATATGAAAATACTCCCCCTCTTCCCCTGATGGCGTCCGGGTGATGGCCGCGCACCCTCCGCGTACTGTTTTTTTACACAGGATCGCCGGGAAATCCCGGGAAACGACTCTCGCTGAGGCGCCGGCGTCATTTTTTCCCAAAATGCTGCTCTCGTTGAGGCGCCGGCCTCATTTCTGCTCCCGAATCGTTCCGAATCGTGCTCCCGCTGCAGCGTGGGCCTCATTTTCGGATCGGTGTTTGGCCTCCGTCGTTCAGGATGGCGTTCTCGCCCCAGCGCGGGCCTTTTTCTCGCGCGCCCATCCGCCCGCCACCACCGCGCCGCACCCACCACCCACCACCACCACCACCACAACCACCACCAGCACCAGCACCACCAACACCACACCACCACCACCACCACCACCACCAGCACCACCACCACCACCACCATCACCACCACCACCACCACTACCACCACCACCACGACAACCACGCACACGCGCACGCACGCACGCACGCACCACCACTACGCACGCGCGCGCGGAGCCACAGGTCCGCTACGACACGCGTCCGCGGATAGAGAAAATCAGCGCCATGGTAAGGGATGGGAGGGAGGGGTAGGACGTCAGATATGACGCGAGCGCACCTAGCTTGCTCATACCCCCTCCCCTGGACCTGGACGGGGGGGGTCGCGACGGGTTGGAGCGTCCAAGATGGCCCAAGACGGCTCCCAGAGCGCCTCAGAGAGCTCAAGATGACATCCAAGATGGCTCAGCCCAAGATGCCCCAAGATGACTCCCCACATGCTCTAAGAGGCCCCAAGAACGCCGCAAGACGGCTGGCCACGAAGCCTCCCCAGGAGGCCACCAAGAGACCAAGATTCTTCCGAAACCTAAGGAGAATGAATGGTTCTTACGTTCTCTCATTTTCGCTTCCGATGGCCTTCCGAAGCCTCAAGCTCCAAGAGGGCCCATGAGGGCCCCAAGAGAGGCCCAAGAGAGCCCCATGACGGCCCCAAGAGCGCCCAAGAGCGCTCCAAGAGTGCCCAAACAGGGGCCCAAGAGGCGATGTTTGGGGCTCTCGAGGTAGGGTCGTAATTGGAGCTCACATCTGTCTTGATCGATCTCCCCCAAGATGGCCCCCAGTGCGTTCACAAGGCTTCCAGGAGCGCCTCAAGGGGGCCCCAAGAGGCGCCCAGGCGGCCCCAAGAGGTCACTGACGCACAGGAGCTTGCCCAGAACGGCCCAAGAGGCCCCCAAGACGGGTCCAAGAGGGCTCCAAGACGGCCCAAGAGGCCTCCAAGACGCCCAAGATGGCATCCAAGACTGCCCTGGAGCACTTGTTCCTTTCCAACTCGAGGGGTCCAGATTCAAGCGAGCACTGGATAGCACTGCATTCGTAACTGAAGCGATGCGTCACCAGGATGCCTCCTAGAGGACTCCAAAATGCCTCCAAGAGGCCCCTCGGAAGCTCCCAGGAAGCCACAAGAGTGCCCCCAAGGGCTCCCAAGATGCCCCCACCTCCTCCTACTCCTCCTCATCCTCCTCCTACACCTCCACCTCCTCCACCTCCTTCTCCTTTTCCTCCTCCTGATATTCCCCGCCATCCTCCTCCAACTGTTCCCCGAAGGGTGTCCACAATGACTGGGGGAGCACATGGTCCGATAGCTTGGCTGAGCTCTTGCCACAACGTTCGGCCACATGGGCGATTCCAAGAGGCAAGGGGCGGCGGTGATTCGCCGTAGGCGTCTTCGATGGAAATATACGTGTACATACGGTCCAAAAAACAGTAAACTACACGACGTGGACTAAAGAGTCTCGTACATAAAGTCTGCATGCGCAATGACGGGATCGAACGATAAGGAGGTAGCGTTCCATGTAGTGGTGAGGGGAAGTGGGTAAGTACAGATCGCTGGATCGATCTCGAATGAAGTATGTTTCTCAGAGGCTTCGAGCTAGCATGGTAGCCCATGCGCCGCCCGGGCCCAGCACCATAATACATCTCCCAAGCAGTTACCAATATGGCAGGCGGCTCCATCATCCTTTGTCCTATCCAGCAGTGACGCTGCGTGGTTGATCAAGCTCCCTCCAGGTTCATCGTGTCCTACAACTGTAGCTCGCAACACCTGGCCAGCTGCTTAACTGGCTGCGAAAGATCACGTGATGCAGCACCGCGCGCATGGCGACCTTCGGAATCGGCCCTGCGTATCACAGCTCGACGAGCGACGAGAGCGCGTCGTGCCACTGACAACAGCCCGCGTGCACATAAACGGAGTCCATCTTGCCGGCGTCCTCGGTGACCAATTCTCTCGCCCGTCCCGCCGAGTAGCACCGTACGAACCCTAACCTTCTCGCGCAAGCTGGTTTATCTGACGCGCCCCAGCTCCAAGCGCAAGGCACAGATTGTCCAGCAACCACAGGGCCCACTTCCATTGCCCGCCTTTCTCGCACGCGCTGATGACGGAACTGAAGACGCAGGAAGACTCCCCGTCCGCGTGCCCGCGTGGGCATCCCCCCGTGGGAGAAGGGCGGTGGACGGGGGGAAGGGGGGACAGAGGGAAGGGGGAAGCGGAGGGGAGGGGCGGAAGGGAAGAGGGTGGAGGGGGCAGGCGAAGGGAGGAAGAGAGGGGAGGCGAGGGGGGGGAGAGGGGGGAAGCGGGCAGGGAGGGGGAGAAAGGGGAGAGGGGCAAGCTGGGCGCGCTCGCGCCAGGTCCGACATCCGACCCCCATCGCCAGTCCCTGCTCCCCGCTGCGCTGCGGTTGCTCGCACAGTGGGCCCGAGCTCCCAAGAAACAGACCGTCGTGGCACGCAGAATCGGAAAGGGGGAGCTGAGCAGAAGCAAAAGAGGGAGGATGAGGAAGGAGGAGGACGAAGACGAACAGCTGCGGCGGGAACTGGAGTGGAAGGAGCGGGAGGAGCAGGAGGACCACAGGAAGGCGGAGGAGGGGAAAGGAGGGGGGAGACAGCGATGAAGGACACAGATCCAGCCCGCGCTGGGGCGAGAACGCCATTCTGAACGAAGGGAGCAATGCGCTGGTCCGAAAATGACGCCCACGCTGCAGCGGGAGCAAAATTTCGACATACCGAAAACAGTCGGAGTTCAAAAACCTATGAAAAACACAATTGGTGGATCCTGTGTACACATCATACGCGGAGAGGGCGGGACATATCCCAGACAGTCAGGGGACAGAGGATAACTACATCATATGTAATTTCTTAAACTAGAACCACGCGCGCGGTTCGCGCGCGTAGGTTCTAGCAAGCTTTAGCTGTAGCCTAAGTCTTCGACATCGGAGGACATGCGACGCAGCTCCACCGACGGCCCCAGAGACAGGCTTGGCTTAGCGTCCCCCCGCCCATACCGGCACACCCTTCACATGAATCGCGCCCCACAGGGAGCTCGACCTACGTCCCCAGAGACAAGGTTTGCAGAGTGGCACGCCCCTCACGCGGATCGTCCATCACAAGTAACTGCATCTGCGGCACCAGAGGGAAGCTTCATAGCGTCGCTCGCTTCGGTACACTTTTCACAGATCGTGACCCACAAGGAGTTCCACGGACGGCCCCAGAGACAAGATTCGCATCCCGACCCCCTGCCTACTTCGGCACACCTCTCACACGGATCGTGGCCCACAGGGCCGCAGGGAGCTCCATCTGAGGCCCTAGAGGCAGGGTTCGTATTGCGCCCACCCCCTTGGCCATTGCGCACACCCCATCACACGGATCGCTCACATAAGGAGCACCACCTACAGGCCCAGAGACAAGGTTCGTACAGCGCCACCCCGCCCATGTCGGCACACCCGTCACGCGAATCATGCCCCAGAAGGAGCTCCACCTATGGCACCAATGGTCATTGCCAATGGTCAGCTTTGCATGGCGTCCCCCTGCCCCTTTCGGAACATGCCTCGCACGGGTCGTGCCCGGAGGAGGTCCACCTGGAGCCTGCGGCCTCAATGGGCGTGTTCGCGCGAGGGCATCCGAATTATTCGGCACACCCGTCACAGAATCGTGCCCCACATGAACTTCAGGCCCAGCGGCCTTGGGGCCCACTAAAAGCGGAGGGCTCGAAATATCAGTTGGAGTTCCCCTTGCTGGATCCCTCTTGGGGCCCTCTTGGACCGTCTTGGGCGCCTCTCGGACCTTCTTGGGGCTCTCTTGGGCCGTCATGGGGCCCTCTTGGGGACCTCGGACCTTTGGGGGCTCTCTTGGGCCGTCCTGGGGCCCTCTTGGGGGCCTCTTGGGCTGTCCTGGGGCGATGGGTTGGACGTTGTTGAAACCCTGAATGCGAACATGCTAAAAAAATGCGTTTGCCGCCGGGGGAAATCATTTTGGCCTCCTGGGGCCCTCTCGGGGCTTATCCTCGAGCCTCTTTAGGACGTCTTCGGGGCTTCTTGAGCCATCTTGAAACAATATTCGCTGAGCATTACCTTAGGGTGGAGGGCTCAGGGTGAAATCCATATGGGCTTCTGCTCCTCGAAACTCAATCCGTCCTATGATTCGCCTTTTGCAGATTCAAGCCTCGAAAATCCATCGAAACGGCCTTGCAGATTTCACCCGTTGCCCTCCACCCAAAGAAAATGCTCGGTTTCGCGCGCCTTGGGCCTTGTCACAGGCCGCTCTGGTCGCTTTCTGGTGGCCTCCCAAGCTGCTGTGAGCGGCGGGGGGGAGGCCCGGGAAGCCCCAGAAGGTGCCAAAGATGTCGTGGCCCAAACAGGAGGGGGGGAAAAAAACCGGGACCCTGAGATCCGACGCAGCGAAAACAATACAGCATTGTAAGGAATCACGCCCGCAGCCCTAGGCCCTATCTTTCTGCGCCATGTTTCGAGCCAGATCGATATGTGAGGGTCCCAGGGCCCGAGATCGAGCGAAGACGCCCGCTGTTAGAAAATTGCAGCGCCAGGATCTCAGGAGAGGGTGCCAGCCCAGCCCTGGGCCCCCGGTACAGCGGCACATTGTATGTGAAGGGAGGGGAGAAGACAGGGAGCGGAGGGGACAGAGAGGGGGCCAGGGGCAAGGTGACAGGGGACAGGGGAGTGAAGAGGGAAGGGGAGAGGGACGGCGAAGAGAGGGGAGGGGACGGGGAGGGAGACAGGGGTGGAGGCAGGGAGGGGGAGAGGGAGACACAGGAGGGGAGGGGGGGGGGAAAGCAAGAGCTGAGGGGAAGAAGGGAGGGATAACGGAGGGAACAGGGGAGCAGTAAGGAGAGGGGGCACAACGACGGGAGGGGAGAACAGGGGAGAGGGAGAGACGGGGATAGGGATCGCAAGGAGAAGAGAAGTCAGGAGAGGGGAGAGGAGCAGGGAAGACCGGAGAGAGGAGAGGGTCGTGGAGAGGAAGGGGAAGGGAAAAATTGGAAGGGGAGGAGAGCGAAGGAGAAGGGGGAGGAGAGGAACAGGTGAGGAGTGGAGGCGGTGAGGGGAAGGGAGGGGAGCGGATGGGAGGCGAGGCGAATCAAGGAGAGGGAGGGAAGCGGAGGAGAAGCGGAGATGGGGAGGAGAAAAGGATGGAGCGGGGAGGGAAGGGGAGGGAAGAGGACACAAGGAAAGCAGGGGAGGGGAGGGAGGGGAATAGAAGGGGGATCGAAGGGGCAGGGAATGAGAGGCGAGGACAGGGAAGGGAAGCCCACACTGGCGGACCGAATGCGAGTCTCCCCGATGGCAGCGTCCGCTTCAAGGCTCGACTCCCAGAGCTCGCCGAGCAAGGACAGCGCCCGCTGCCACGAGCCTACGCTGGCGTATGCATCGACTCCAGCAGCGCAGCAGAAGAACGGGAGCACATGCTCCGCACCAGCACGGCCTCTTCTCGAAGGACCAGGGACAGGACGTGATAAAGACAGTCAGGTCGCATTATGATGAGGCGCGATAAGGATGCAAGGGCCATGGAGGGCCATGTTGGCGTATTCGAACGAGGCTGGCCAGCGAAAGTTGTAAAGGACGGGCCGAAGGGGCAACGATGCAAAACTAGCCTTGGAAAATTGATTATCCTTACTATGAGACTTGACTGCAGTGCAGGCCAGTCCACAAGAAGCCTTCCACAAGAAATCCAACCCTGAGACCCCAGGGCTGCCATTGATTTTTTGGTGTGGGAACGTCACGTCCTCCACGACAAGACCATCGACACCCAAGAAACCCACGACACCCTGGAGGCAAGCAGGGTGTTTCTTGGTATGGGTCCCCACTATATATATATGTGTGTGTGTGTGTGTGTCACTGCACCGACCTTGCAGACGTGCTGCAGCGGATTTTGCACGTGGATTTCTGTCAACGCAAAAGCCCAAAACGGCGAGTGAAAAACGAAGTGAACTTCGCATGGATTTGTTTGCTTGACTTCATTCCTGGCCAAAAAAACCGTACGAAATTAACCTCGGAACGAAATTATCCAGGACACTCCAGGCCATCCCATCGTTTTCCGAACGAAATCCGCTTTGCGATGTTGGCGCCGTTATACATATATGTGTATATATATATGTATATATGTATATATGTATATATATATGTGTATATATATATGATCCCAAAAAGAAAGCCTGCAAACACAAACAAGCATGCCGGCCTGCACGGACCCCTCCCGTGCAGCAAAGCCACGGGTGCCACGGGTCGGTCGTTCTGGCGGAGCCTTCCCATGGGGGAAACGGGAGGAGGGAGGACCACAGGAAACTCAGGACGCATCAACGATACTGCAAAAAAAACTCCAGCTCCACGTCCCAGTCCAATGAATTCCTATAGCCGTTCCATCTCAGACCCGTGAGCCTACCGCTCAGGAGAGAGACCTCTTTTCAAAAGGAGCCGCCAATGCGCACATCTGATGCAAATATCACCCGTGTGCTTCCAAAAATTGAGCAAGCCTCAGGCGAATTCAGCCATGCAGTTGCTGCACAATTGACCAAACAAACAGTCAGCATCATGGAATAATAGGATGACTCAAGCAGGAGCCCGAAATTGAAAAGGGAAGCACCCTCCATCCGTATGACTGCTGGAGGGTGTTAAGAAAATTGTGGGCGGCATTACGGCGAGAGGCGCATTTTGAAAACGACCCGCCCTCCATCCGTCCGACTGCTGTCTGGTCGTTGTACACAAACGGAGGGCGCTGAGGCGACATCGACATTTCAAAAACCATTCGCCCTCAATCCGTGCAGCTGCTGGAATCCTGATTACCGAATGCGCGCGGCGCAAAGGCCAGAGCACATGTTGAAAACGACGCGCCGTCCACCAGCGCAAAAGCTGGACATTTCAAGATTTAGCACGGTCAGCGGCGAGGAAAGTCTCAAGCCAAACTCTCCGCCCTCAATACCAGCTCGCCTGGTGGTGCGACAAGGTGAACACTGCAAGGAAAGGGGATGGAGGGAGGGAGAGAGGAGTCAGGAACAGGAGGAAGAGACCACCGAGGGAGGTGGCAGCCCCAGCGGGTGGCATGGTGCTCCCTGGGTGAGCGAAAGAGCAGATTACCGTTCCCCCCTGGACGGTCGCCGAGGCTGGATACAGAAGACGCGTCGCGACGACGAGTCGAGGAGATGTACGACTGGCCCTACTACCACCAAAAATACCGCTACTACAAATACTGCTACTACAATGGCTACAACCACTACTACTACTACTACTACTACTACTACTACTACTACTACTACTACTACTACTACTACGACTACTACTACTACTACTACTACTACTACTACTACTACTACTACTACTACTACTACTACTACTACTACTACTACTACTACTGCTATTACTCTACTACTACTACGATTACTACTACTACTAACTACTACTACTACTACTACTACTACGCTACGTACTACTCCTACTACTACTACTACTACTACTACTACTACTACTACTACTACTACTATACTACTACATGCTACGGCTACTACTCCTGCTACTCCTATACGTCCAATACTACTACTACTACTACTACTACTACTACTACTACTACTACTACTACTACTACTACTACTACTACGCTACTACTACTACTACTACTACTACTACTACTACTACTACTACTACTACTACTACTACTACTACGACTGCACTACTACGACTATACTTTTACTACTACTACTACTACTACTACTACTACTACTACTACTACTACTACTACTACTACTACTACTACTACTACTACTACTACGACTAATACTTTTACTACTACTACTACTACTACTACTACTACTACTACTATTACTATTACTACTACTACTAATAATAATAATAATACGAGTACGAATACGAATACGAGTGCGAATGCGACTACGGCTACTACTACTACTACTACTACTACTACTACTACTACTACTACTACTACTACTACTACTACTACTACTACTACTACTACTACTATTTCTACTATTGCTATACTAAAAAAACTATTGCTTCGTCTACTACTTACTACGACTACTACTACTACTACTACTACGACTACTACCACTAATACTACTACGACTAGACTACGACTACGACTACTACTACTTTACTACTACTACTACTCTACTACTACTTACTGCTACTACTACTACTACTTACTACTATACTACTACTCCTACTACTACGACTACTACTACTACTACTACGAATACTACTACTACTACTACTAAGCTACTACTTACTCCCCTACTACTACTACTACTACTACTACGACTACTAAGACTACTACTACTACTACTACTACTACTACTACTACTACTACTACCACTACTACTACTACTAATGCTACGAACGATACTAATAAGAATAATACCGCGTCAACGACGACGACGACGACGACTACTACTACAACTACTACTACGGCTGCTACTACAACCACTACTACGACGGCGCCGACCACTTTTACATTTACTACCACGACTACTACTACTACTACTAGTACTACTACTACTACTACTACTACTACTACTACTACTACTACTACTACTACTACTACTGCTACTACTACTACTACTACTACTACTACTACTACTACTACTACTACTACTACTACTACTACTACTACTACTACTACTACTACTACTACTACTACTACTACTACTACTACTACTACTACTACTACTACTACTACTACTACTACTCACTACTCCTACTCCTACTCCACTCCTACTCCTACTCCTACTCCTACCTACTACTACTACTACTACTACTACTACTACTACTACTACTACTACTACGACTACGACTACGACTACTACTACTACTACTACTACTACTACTACTACGACTACTACTACTACTACTACTACTACTACTACTACTACTACTACTACTACGACTACTACGACTACTACGACTACTACGACTACTACTACTACTACTACTACGACTACTACTACTACTACTACTGGCGGTCTCGTGCACCACATCACCACGGCTCAACCACCTAGGGAAGAGCGTCCTTGTGGCTGCCTCATTGCCAGTCTGTAACGGGCACCTCTTATGGGTGAAAGGGTGGGTCTGACGTGCTTGCAGCGCCAGGCGCTTGTGGCGAGGGCAGCTGGCCCCAGCGGCCCAAAGTGAAGCGCCAGCGGCGGCGCAGCAGCACACGGGGCGACCCCAGCACCGCCATCCAGGCCACCTAGCGCGAGAAGGCGCGAGGAGAGGCCAGGATGGCAAGCCAAGGGCGGGCCTGACGTGCATCCAGCGGCAGGCGCCTAGCCGAGGGCAGCTGGCCCCTACAGCCCAAAGTGAAGCGCAAGCGGCGGCATAGCAGCACACGGGGCGACCCCAGCACCGCCACCAAGGCCTACTAGCGCAAGAAGACGCGAGAGGAGGCCGAGATGGCAGGCCAAAATGGCCAGGCGCCCGACGGCGACGCGGCAGTACACGGGGCGGCCCCAGCACCGCCAGCGAGGCCCACGGGCGCAAGTGGGCGTGAGAGGAGGCCAAGATGGCCAGCCAGTTGGCGGGCCAGAGTAGCTAGGCGCACGGGCGACCACGCGCCGCGCAGAGGCTAAGGCCACAGGCGCAGCCACACGAGGGGGGGTGCCACTGTGGGCGCGCCCCCCTACTGAGCATGGCATGCTAGACATCTTGGCAGGAACTCACGTTGCCTGTCGAGGGCCTAGTGATTGCTGGGCTTCATCATTCAGGCAGGCTGGCCCGCCCCCTGCGCAATGGCCGCGAAGACCTGCGACGGCAGCGCCTGCACTTCCCCACCGAGGTCACCGCTGCCGCCCGCCTGCCCTGAGGGCCCAAAGATCTGGCGCTCGAGGTCCTCACGGAGGGCCACGTTCAGGGCTGCAGCATTTGGGATCTGCTGCGGGAGCGGGTCGTCTGCGGCGGCGGGCCCGTCGGCGGCGGCGGCTCCACTGGGGGAGCCGCCCACCGCGGCGGCGGAGGGGGGGCCATGATGGCCGCGGTCGCTGGCGGGACCCCGACAGGCGGTGGTGGCGGGCCCTGGCTGCCGCGTGCCCCAGGCGCTGGCGGCGCGGACGGGGATGGCACGCGGGGCGACCCCTGTACCACCCCCGCCGCCCGCGAGGCTGCCCTCCCGCCGGTTGTGGCGGCGCTCATAAAGCGCCAGCTCCCTGCACGCCATCTCCAGGCGCTCCCTCTTGGCCTTGTTCCGCGCCTTCTTGCTGTATCCCACCCACTCTGGGTCGTTCAGCCCCCTGGCGACCTGCGCGTAGAGGTCGGACCACTTGAACTCGGCCATGCCCCCCCAGGTGAGCCCCTCCATGAACACATAGTGGCCCTCCCACTGCGGCTGGTGTGGAGCGTAACACATGAAGACGGTGCACACTGCCAGCGGCTCGATCTTGGGCAAGTACTGCAGGAGGTCCACCGCGCTGAACACGGGCATCTCCTCCTTCTTGAGCTTGTCGTAGCGCAGCAGGGCCTTCAGGTCGCGGATGTCATCCTCTGGGTGTTCCGCGTGAATGTAGTACGCCCGCGGCGGGTTCGCCTCCTCCTCAATGAACTCGACGCAGACCCCGTAGGAGGTCGAGTAGCGCGCACCACAATGGCAGTACCAGCGCTGACCCGCCTCCCCCGCCGCCTCCTGCGCGCAGGTGAGCAGCTGCGTCCAGCGATCCGATCGAATCACCGAGCAGCATCCCCCGGGGTTGTCCCAGGTCTTGTTGGCCGAGCACTTGTAGTACATGTTGAACGTGAAGCCCTTGCCACGGTAGAACTGGTCCGTGTAGTCGCCCATGCGTCGGTAGGCCTCCTGCGCCGCGGTGTTGCCCTGGCACTCCTCCTTCCAGGCACGTTTGTGCCCCAGGTGCGCGTCCGCGACCCCCGAGGCCTCCAGGACGCCCTTATTCAGTCTTCCCACATCGTCCTCTGCCTCCTCATTCAGCGCGTCGGGCCACTTCTGGACTCCGTTCTGCGCCGCTGTGCCCCTCACCATGCCCTCCTTCTTTTCCCGGATGGGCCCCAGGCCCCCCAGCATGTGGGCGCGCATGGTCTCGAACTTGAGGACGCCATAGGCCCGCGCCATGCGCTTCAGCGATTTCTTGGAGAGGCCAAGCCGCAGCAGGGGCTCGACGTCCGTGACCTCTTTCACGGTCTTGACGTCGGTCAGCTGGTGCTCCTGGTCCTCGGCATCGATGTCGGGCTGGGCGTCGCTCTCTTCGTCGCGGTGAGGCTCTTCCTCGAGGGGCGGGGGTGGCGCACGGGGCGGCCCTGGCACCACCCCCACCTCCCTCGACATCGGGCGCCCCACCTCCTCCGCCACTGCTTCCGTGGCTGGGGGGCGCCCGTGCTCTCGGGGTCGATACCCACCCCCACGCCCTCCGTTGACCTCCGCAGGGCAAGCAAGCCTTCCTCGGAGAGCGATCCCACCAGCACGTCCATGCCCTCCTTGATGTAGTCGAAGCTCGAACGGAACTTCGCCACTCGCTTGGCGGCGTGGTCGATGGAGCCTGGGCCCTTGTTCGCGCGCGCTGCGCGCGTCACGGCCTCGTGCTCGGTGATGTTCTGCGTCGCCGCCACGCAGCGCGCGCACATGTACAGCTTGTACTGCCCCTCTTTGCCCTTCCTCAGCTCGGGGCATTGCTGGTTGTGCTCTTTGGCTTCCGCGTAGCGGCGCATCTCCCCGCAACTGAACTCGTCCACGCACTCCACCGCCATGACCTTCCAGTCGTCCAGCTCTGCGCACCTCCGACACCAGCCCAGGCGCTGCGGCGGGACCCAGTACGCGCCCATGCAGTGGACGTAGCCCGCCTCAGCGTAGTCCTCCTACGCCATCATCTCGGCGTCTTCAAGCGCGGCAGGTGTGCCGTCGCTCGACTGGTGGGCCTGACCGTAGACCGCCCTGTTGCTGCGACGGCGGTGGCGTTTGCATTCATGACCGCTGAGGGCGCCCGTGGTCGCAGCACGGAGTACTCGGGGCCTCACTGGCGGCCCCGCCCTCCACGGAGCGCCCGCCATCGGCGACGCTGCGCGCCCCTCGGCCGCCGTGACCGCCCACAGCCTGCTCCCTCAGCTGGAGGTTGTGGAGCGCGAGGGTGATCGCGTCCAACCCTCGGCGCTGCTCCGTGGTGAAGTTGGCGTAAGTGGCTGCCGCCGCCAAGGCGGCCGTCGTCCTGGGCATCGCCGAGGAGCCATCGGAGGCGGCGGCACTGGGGGCGGCCCCCGCACCGCCGCCCCCATCAGCGTCCTCGGCGGGCGTCACTGATCCCGTGGGCAGTGTCGGCGCCGTCCGAAAGGTCGCCGCCTCGGACATCATGTCGAACTCCTCGTCATCGCTCTCCGACACGCTCACCTGCTGGCCAGGACGCTGTGTCGGCCTTGCTTTGGATGTGGGTACATCGGCCGCAGAAGCACCGCTGGCCTTCGCACGAGCCTCAGCCTTGGCCTTAGCTTTCGCCGCCAACGCCCCGCGAAGAGGCGCCGCATCGTGACTAGGCAAGCCAGCGCACGTCTTGGCAGGCCAGGGCATCGGCGCGGGCTTCGAGAACTTGGGCGCCATCACTTGGTCGGGCGGATGGCACGGGAGATGCAGCTCGAGAGAATGCGCGAGACAAGGCCTCACGAGCCAAACAGCTGCCGAGGAAGAGAGGGGAGGGGGAGAGGCTGTACACCGAACCAAAATGGGGCGGCCGACTGCCAAGGCGGGACAAAGGTAAAACCAGAAGACTAAAGGCTGAAACCAACGGCTCCAGGTGCGTGGGAACCGATCCTTGCACAGGCGGAAAACGGCCTGACCCCTGTTCGGGACCCTGGACGGGCAGGAGAGGGGAGAGGGGGGCGAGGAAACCACGTCGCGGGCGGGCGACAACGCGGACGGCGGGCCGCCGACGGCCCCAGGACCCGCGGGGCGGCCCCGATCTTCCAAGCCTCTTGACGCCTCTTTAGCCAGTGGCCTCAGACAGGTGCTATCAGTTGCATGAAGGCCCAGCGCGAGTGGGTTGAGGGAGCAACCCCTGGCAGAAATTAAGAGCATCACAAGCATGGCATGGCGAGAGCACAACGTGCACGAGGCAAGGTGACTATACAACACGACGTGCAGAACAGACATGACACAGCAAGAGCGCATGCACACGACAATGAAACTAAACAGCACCGTGCACACTGCAGATGTGACTAATTTTTACGGCAAACCAGGGCCCCATGCGCGCGGGTGGAAAGGGGGGGGACAGGGAGCGCACGCAAATGGGACGGAGCCACAGCAAGTCAAGACCGAACGCTCGGGGCGGCCCCTGCATCCGGCCCCGCTGCGTCCTCCGTCGCCAGGGCGATTTGCTCAGCGATTTGGCCCTGCAGGGCGTTGGCCACTGCCGAGCGCAGGGATGAGCGCGCCGCGGGCCGTTCGGCCTCAGGCAATTCTCCCACGGCACGGCGCAGCCACGTCTCAGCCTCTGCGCCCCAGCGGCCGTTGACGTCAAGAACAAAGGGCACCAGGCCAGAGAATGGATACCTACGGTGCTTCACTTTCTCTCTGCGCTGCAGGGCTGCCTGATGCGGCCGCCCCGTCTGGGCCACGGCCACCTCGTCCACCAAGCTGATGTCGAGGCAGACTCGGCCGTGAATGCCTCGATGGTAGACGACGTCCAGTGTGGCCGCGCCCTGTTCTTCCGTGTACCACTCTGGGATGACCTGCTCCAGCAGGGCGCGGTGCCCCACCCCGCGCAGCCAGAGCGCCACGGCATCTCGGATGGCATTGTGGCGGCGCGTCGGGCCGCCTCCCCTGGGACAGTTGAGCGCATGAACGCCACGAACGTCCAGCGTGCGGCCACGCGTCGGGCCGTGCTGCGCTATCGCGCGGGTGGGCGCTGCTGGTCGGTTCAGGCACGTGCACTCGGACTGCAGCAGCGGCAGATGCATGCGCCTCTCGGCCGCAATGCAGAACGCGTGGTCGGCGAGGGGCGAGACCCCCTCGAAGTTATCCAACCAGGCGCCCGCTGAGCTGCCCGAGGCGCTATGCACCGTCGCCGCCGCCGTCACGGGCAGCGCGGCCAAGAACGTCTTGGTGGCGTGGTCCCGCACGTGCTGGGTGCACGTCTTCTGGCCCCTGCCCTTCCGCCCCTCCAGGAGGCCCTGCCAGCGGTCACTCTGGGGGCGACGGCCTCCTGCCAGCCGCCCCTGCTCCTCGCCCGCTGCCGAGGAGGGCGCGGCCGAGGCCTGGCCACCTCCGAAAGAGGCCAATCGCTGTCGTCTCTCGTAGCTCCCGGGTTGCCGCGTGGATCCCAGCTCCCCAGGACGCCAGGAGGGCAGCGGGGCCACGCTGTTCGGCGCTGCCACAGCCCAGGCCCCCGTCGCTGACCTTCATGAAGATTGCTCGCGGGGGGCGGCCGTGACCCCTAGAAGGGCGCTGACGATGGCGACCACTCCGTCATCCACCCTGCGGCCCCACGCCGTCGTGAGCGGGAGCGCCCGCTGGATGTGGACGCAGGCGCCCCTCGACCAGATCCGCATCAACTGGAAGGCATCAAAAGCCGAAAGCCCATGCCTGCGGAGCGTCAGGAGCTCTCGGAAGTAGCGGTCCTGCTTCTGGAGGAAGGCCTCGCCACAGGGGGGTGGCGCGGCGGCGCTCGGGGCGGCCCCGGCGCCGCCAGCCTGCGCGAGGCCCCCCTCGTCGAGGTCCTCTGGGACGGCGAAGTCCGTGAGCGGGGCGCCCCTCCAGTCGGTGTCCACGTCGTGGTTCGTGTAGGCCAGGGTGGGCCCCACCGCCTTGAGCTTCTGGACGCGGCACTGGGCGTACTCCGCAAACTCAGGCGGCAGGACCGCCTGGGGATCTGGGGACCAGATCTGGGCCTTAGACATCTTCAGCTTCATCCCGTGGGCTTCGACGCGGGCTCGCCAGGCATCCAAGCCGCGGAACACAGCGGCCGCGGTGCCCACGAAGTACGCGTCGTCCAGGAAAGCCAAGCAGTCCCCCTCCGTGTCCACCGCACGCACGGCCATGCGACCGATGCTGAGCACGTCCGCGGTGCGGACCGCGTAAAAGCCTGGGCTCATCGGGCAGCCCTGGTCGAGGCCACGGATCTGCTCGACCAACTGGGCTGGCTGCGATCCGCCCCCCGCCACGTGGCGCGTGCGAGCAGGGAGCCAGGCCTCCGCCAGCGGCGCCAGAGCGGGCACCTTGGTGCGCACAGCCTCCTTCACCAGGTCGCGGGGGATGTTGCTGAACGCATCCCCGAGGTCCACCGCCACCGCCAACTTGCCTGGGCTCGAGTTGGCCATCGTGCATAGGCGTCGATGGAGGGCACCACATCCGTCCTTGGCAAGGCCAAACTGTTGGCCCCCCACCGCCTCCCGCATGTCTTCGCGGTGGACCTTGGCAGCACTGCGGCCCGCCATACGGCGGGTGACATTTCCACGGCCCAGGACTCGCACATCCCCAGGGGTTGCCTTGGGGATGCCTGTGAGGCGCGCCGCCGTCAGGGCGGCTAGCGCCACGGGAGGGAGGTCGCCGATGGCCAGGCGTGCCAGCGCGTTGGCCACCGCCTCTGCCCCATCCTCGTCGTGCTTGAGCGGGGCCCAGTGCTCGTGGCGCCCTCCTCCAGGCCCCGCCCCGCCGCGGCGGGGGAAGCGGCCAAACTGACGCTCGAGGTGGTTGGCCACACGGCGATGGAGCTCTGCTGCACCGTCAAGCTCGTGGGGGGGCCGTGGCTGGCGGCAT
>CAUYUJ010006335.1:394086-422484 GCA_963575745.1 Prorocentrum cordatum | reverse complement strand
ACTACTACTACTACTACTACTACTACTACTACGACTACTACTACTACTACTACTACTACTACTACGACGACTACTACTACTACTACTACGACTACTACTGCTACTACTACTACTACTACTACTACTACTACTACTACTGCTACTACTACTACTACTACTACTACTACTACTACTACTGCTACTGATACTGCCACTAATAATAATACTGCATTGCTACGACTTCTACTAATACTATTACTACTACCACTAGTACTACTACTACTACTACTACTACTACTACTACTACTATGAATTCGACTACTACAACTACTACGACTACTACGACGACGACGACGACGACGACCAGGACGACGACGACGAATACTACTGCTACTGCTACTGTCACTGCTACTACTATTGCTTCTGCTACTACTACCACTACCACTACGACTACCACTACGACTACTACTATTACTACTACGACCACTACTACTACTTCTACTACTACTACTACTACGACTACTACTACTACTACTACTGCTACTACTACTACTACTACGACTACTACGACGACTACTACTACTACTACTACTACTACTACTACTACTACTACTACTACTACTGCTACTACTACTACTACTACTACTACTACTACTACTACTACTACTACTACTACTACTACTACTACTACTACTACTACTACTACTACTACTACTACTACTACTACTACTACTACTACTACTACTACGACTACTACTACTACGACTACTACTACTACTACTACTACTACTACTACTACTACTACTACTACTACTACTACTACTACTACTACTACTACTACTACTACTACTACTACTACTACTACTACTACTACTACTACTACTACTACTACTACTACTACTACTACTACTACTACTACTACTACTACTACTACTACTACTACTACTACTACTACTACTACTACTACTACTACTACTACTACTACTACGACTACTACGACTGCTACGACTACTACGACTACTACTACTGCTACTGCTACTACTACTACTACTACTACTACTACTACTACTACTACTACTACTACTACTACTACTACTACTACTACTACCACCGCTAGAATCTCCCCTTCTCCTCCTCGCTCTCCTCCTCCTCCTCCTCCTCCTCCTCGTCCTCCTCCTCCTGTTCCTCGCCCCTCCGCCCCACCCCTCTGGCAAAACTTCTGGACGCTACTCACAAGGGTCGAGGGTGCGTGTGGGAGGGGGGGGGAGGAGGGGCAGCAGCATCTGAAAGAATGGAACTGTGCGCACGGAGCAAAGAGCAAGGAGGAGGAGCAGCAGTTGGACTAGGAACAGGTGGCGGAGCAGCAGCAGAGGTAGCAGTCGGCACCCCGGTCCCGCGGGCCCTCCGACGGAATCTGCTCCCCCGCTCGGATGGCGTCGGGCTCCATCGCACCCTTGACGATGCCAGCGAGCAGCTGCAGCGCCTGCAGCGACTCCCCGTCCTTGTCGCACGCGCTGACCTAGGGTGGGGGGGGGGAGAACCTCCGCCGCAGCGCTTGCCACGGTTGGTGTGCTTCGGATCCTTGTAGTTCTGCACAGTGCAACTTGCACCAGGGAGCATACACAAACCCCCGTCCACGAAACGGACCTCAGCAGGGGCTCTCGTTGAGCACCAGGTCCTAATATTGGCTTGGCTTCGGATGCCACATCGGCTTGTTTTGAAGTGTTGCGGCTGGGAGGTGTCTGGAGACCTTCGGCCCGCCGAGGCCCCCCTGGATCCCCAACCAAGACGACCCAATACCGCCCCAACTGGGGGCCAAGACGGCTCACAGCTGCCCCGAGACTTCCTCTACTCCCCGAGCCTGCTCCAGGACACCCCGCGACGCCCGAAAAAGACCAGCTGCCCAAGAGGACTCAAAGAAAAAGAAGAAGAAGAACCAAATAATAAACATGATTGTTGGAGGTCCGCGCGGATCTCTTGGATCGGCGCTGCCCCCACCCCCTCCCTGGAGCGTGAAGGCCGCCGGGGGCGGCGCCAGAGGCGCCGCGAAGGGGGGCCCGAAAGTTCATGTGTACTCAGGGGTTCTTCCAGGGCTGGACCTAAACGTTGTTTTCGTTTTGCTCTATCTGTTGTCATATACCTCCTTGCCAAAACGAACAACAAAACACATCCGAAGTCCAGCAAAACAGCGCTTAGGACCTAAGCGCTGTTTTGCTTGACCTAATAGGTCCAGCCCTGGTTTCCTTTGAACAGGCTGTCTCCGATGCCCCAACGCGGGACACACAAGAGCCTACTAGTACTATGCGTCCTCCTCGAAGGCGTGAGCCCGACCCGAACATGTAGCACAACATCTTGTAGCAGATGGCTTCCCGAGCGAAACGCCAGAGAGTGCTCGCCACGACGCAGAAAGACTTCGCGGTGCGCGCGTCGCCCCTGGGGGCGAAGGGGGGCGACGCACGCATCGTAGTAGTATGTTGGGGTGCTGCCGACAACGAGCGGGCCCAAGCGCAAAGGAAGGTCTCTACTGTCCGCGGACTCGCCTGGCCAGCTCCGAGGGCTCCGGACGGCCTCTGACTGCGCCCCGGACGGCCCCTCCCAGGGCAGCCCAAGCAGAGCCCCTCCAGAAGGGCCCCACGACAGCCCAACACCAGCCCGAGACCGCCCCAGTGCGGCCCAAGGCAGGCCCGAGACAACCTCTTCCAAGACCCCCCCGAATCCACCCACGGCCCTCAATACCCTCGAGGTGAGTCCCGAGAGACCCCAAACAGCCCCCCGGGAAACCCCAGAGAGAGGCCCGAAAGGGCAGTCCAGAAGGCATCGCGAAAGCCATTCGAAGCCAGCTCCTTGCCACGTGGCAGCGTCGCAGCGCAGCTGCGATGGCGGAAATGCGAGCGAGGCAGCGCAACTGGATGCGTATGATCCGGCACCCCCCTCCCCCGTACTCTTCACCCTCCTCTTTCTCTCCTCTTGCCATCTTGCCTGGGAGACGGAAAGGGGATGAGTGCACTAGACATGTGCCTGCTTGCCATGTTGCATGTTCGGAGTTCGGAGGACCTAATCTGCCCCATCGCGCCGCTGCCCGCGTCGAATCCGCTGCACGTCGAATCCGCGCCGAGCTCACATCGAATCCAGACCCAAATCGCGTCGGACACGAGGAAAGACAGCCACTTGCGGAGCAGACGAGGTCCCCCCGAGAACGCAACGCAGCGTTTGGGCCCCCGCCCGACCCCGACGAGGAAGCTGGAAGCGTCGCGCTTCAGCCTCGCAGCGCACAGCTCCCCGAGAAGCGACAGCGCCCGCTGCCACCGTCCGGACTTCTCGCACGCGCCGGCCGCCGCGTTGAAGACGGAGGTATCGAGCTGCAGCGCCCTCTCCCTCAGCTCGCCTACCGACGACAGGGCCCACTGCCACTGTCCGCCCGTCTTGCAGGCGTTGATTGCCGCGCCATAGACGACAAGGTCGGGCTCGACTTTGGACATCCGCACGCTCGGATGCTCGGATGTCGGAGCCCTGGCCGCTCTTTGCAGCGACGTACAGAGGCATACAACGACGGAGACCCTGCAGGACCAGCAACACATCCAGGCCCATGCACCCTGGAGCACCATCCGAAGACAACTGAAGGGGAAGAGAAGAGGAGGAGAGTGAGAATGGTGTGAGAGGGTGAGGGAGAGGGTGGAGGAAGGTGGCAGAGGACGAGGAGGGGAGGACGGCGACGACGACGAGCAGAACAGCAGGAGCTGGAGGAGCAAGATCAGAAGGAGGGGAGGGGGGAGAGGACACGACGGGGGGAAGGGGAAAGGAGGGCGTGGAGGGTGAAGGAAAGCGGAGGGGAGAGGGCAGAGGAAGGGAGGAGAGGGGAGGCAGGCCGCCGGGGCACGGAACGGAGGGGCAGGGAGCGGCACGGCACTGCAGGGCCAGAGGAGTGGGGGGGGGGGATGGGCGGCAGGAGGGCGACGACGAGCGGAGGAGGAAGGAGGGAGGAAGCGCAGGAGGCAGGGAGCGAGGAGGGGGCGGGGGGCGCCCTGCAGTCGTGGAACGCTTGGCACGCGCTCGTGCGCGTGCAGTGGGCCGAGGAGCCACGGCCAGGGCGCTCGACAGCCGAGCCTCCGCATGTCGTTGAGTAGCAGCAGGGCCTGTGGAGGAGCAGGGGGATCAGGAGATCATACACCTCGCCGATCCTGGCCAGGCCCATCCCAGGCCCAAGATCCAATGCATTCGCCCTCCTGGTTTTGGGAAGGCATCTACATCTGGAGGTAGGAAAGGGGTATGGTACTAAGGGGTGTGGCGCTAATTCTATGCGAAGGGGAATACGGCGCTGTTGTCGCGGACAGCATCGCCATTTCCACGATTGGCACCATACCCCTTTATGCCACACCCCTTTCTGACCTCCAAAATACACCGACCCGAGGCCCAGAATGGTGATGGCCGGGATCGGCATGGTGTACAGATGGCGCGCCACTGTGGAGTAGGAGCCTGGCGTTGCCCTTCTGGGCCGTTATCGCACGCGCTGAGTCCAGAGCCGTAGCTGTACAGGTCCAGCTCCAGCATCCGCTCCCGCATCTCGCCGAGGAGCAACAGGGCCTGCTCGGACTGCCCCCCGCTGTCGCACGCACTCACCGCCGCGTTGTAACCGATGACGGGAGAAGCCTCCTGCATCTACCAGTCCAGCCCAGTCCTCCACCTTATCCTCCTCCGCCAGTGCAGACAAGCCCGCTGGAGGAAGGAAGAGCGGCGGAAGGAAAAGGAGGAGAAGGAGGAGGAAGGGAAGACCTGCCCTAGATGATGCCCTGGAAGATTTAAGGGTTGCTGGGGCTGTTAATACACAGCCGTGCTTGAAATAGGTGGACTAACACGCGTGATAGCTGACCGATCAGGTTTCCGCAATTCTACGAGGAACGACCCCCACCCCCTATTCGCAACCACCCCTACGAAAAATGCTCCCCATACTGCAGTTCCCCAGCGCCCTTTGCTGCCTACAGACGTCCTCGAGACAGCCAAGAACCATCCCGAAATGCCTGAAAGATGCCCGAACACTGGCTCAAGACAGCCAGAGATCACGAACCCGCCCCCGGAGGCTGCAAGATGTCCTCCAAACGCCCCGAGAGGACACTTGAGCCCCAATGAAGCCGCCACCGTGCTCAGGCATGAGTTGGAGTGTCCTCAGGTCCCTTGGGGGTATCCGTCCTCAGTCCTAAGTGCATAGAGGGCCTGGACCCAAAATGTCCTCGAACTGCCCTGGCGTGCCGCGTGACTCATAGGGTTCCCAGTGTGCCCCCGCGTGCTGTCGCATGAACGTATCCGAGCCAAGAAGACCCCAAGAGAGGCCACGAAGGCCCCTAGAGGCCCCAGGACGGCCGGAAAGATCGCTCCAAGACGCCCAAGGTGGCTTCAAGATGGCACAAGAGGCTCCCGAGACACTCCACGAGGGCTCCAAGAAGAGGGGACCGAGACGCAAAAGTCATTGATGTGTCAATAGTTGTTCGATGAGCCAAAAATTCTCGCCTTGTCGGGGTTTCGACGGTCGAAGACGGCGCAAGAGACCCCCATGATCGCCCCAAGACGGCCCAAGAGGCCCCCAAGAGGGCCCCCAAGACGGCCCAAGAGGCGGATGTCCAGCTTCACACCGCGCGCGGAGAGCTGCAGAAGTGCCCAGGAGGGAGCCGAGACGGCCCCAGGAGCGCCCGAGAGAACCCCACGACCGCCCAGGATCGCCCCAAGAGGGCTCCCGAACCCCCGACGTCATGTTTTCCACAACGTCGACCCCCGAAGGTCTCGACCGACTCCCTGGGACCAGCTTTTCATCCTAAGCCGTTTTTGTCCACGGTCCCGAAACCCAGTGAGGGACTCCAGAGGCCGAGATAATCAAAAACCTCCCGTCGTGACGTTTTTCATGACCCGAGGGGCTCTGGGCTCCAAGACAGCCCCCCAGAGACCCACCCAGACGACCCCAGGACGGACCCAGACGAGCGTTTTCGGGAGAGCTCGGCAGAGCCGCGCAATAGACGCGAGCCACGTCGGACGTACGTCGGATTTGGGTCGGAGCGTCGCTGCGCGAACGTCATCACGTATCCGACGGGGCGGACGTGCGGACCAGATAATACAACTATTGCGCGCCGCGCGAGGCCTCCCAGAATTTCATCACAGAAACAGTGCCGACAGCGCCACTCCCCAGGCCTCTCCTGGGTGCGTTCTGGTGCGGATCCAGCTGTGGTGATCACGGCAGGATAGCGGTACACGCCAGTCGGAAGAAGTAGGTAAAATCATGAAGTAGGAAAGCGAACAAAGTAGATTGGGTTCGGGCCCTCCCAGAGAATAGCAAAACAGAACAGATCGACTCTTGAAGTAGGAGGGTGCTTGACGCTGATTGGGATCTGGGATTGGGAACGACCAGCGCGTATCGGTATCTTATCTCGCCTGAGAGATAGGGGGTCCACAGCAGCATCGGTGGCACGCTGGCGTGGGAAACACCCCATCAGCGCGTCACCGAGGAAGAAGCACCATGCTTTCGGACAGAAGCGATGGAGGATCGAGGGGGTGCTTTGGGAACCGCGCCAGCTCGCAGGTTACCGGGCACTGGAGCGCATCTTGGGCTCAAACTCCTCACTGCTGCGGTGCTGCGACGGTAAGGCGGGGCGGCGGGACTTCCAGCAGGCGGCTGGACACACACCCCGATGACAGGCTGGCGCTGTAGCAGTTGCCCAACACTTTCTGCCCCTCCTGCATCTCCTGCATCTCCTCTTCTTCCTCCTCCTCCTCCTCCTCCTTCTCCTCCTCCTCCTCGTCCTCGTCCGTTATCATCATGTTCATCATCATGATCATCATCATGATCATCATCATGATTACCATCCTGATCATCATCACCATCATCATCACCATCATCACCATAATCATCATCATCATCATCATCATCATCATCATCATCATCATCATCATCATCATCATCATCATCATCATCATCATCATCATCATCATCATCATCATCATCATCATCATCATCATCATCATCATCATCATCATCATCATCATCACCATCATCATCATCAATCACATCATCATCAAATCATCATCATCATCATCATCATCATCATCATCAAGCATCATCACCACCATCATCATTATCATCATCACCATCATCATCATCAATCACTCAACAAATCAAGTAATCAATCATCAGCAGCAACCGCAGTCATCATGAGCACCACCACCACCAGCATCATCATCATCAGCAGCAGCATCATGATCATCGTCATCATCATCATCATCATCATCAGCGGCATCATCATCAGCATCACCATAATCATTATCATCATCATCATCATCATCATCATCATCATCATCACCACTAGCATCATCAACCTCATCATCATCACCACCATCAGCATCATCACCCGAATCATCACCAGCAAAAACAGCAGAAGCAGTAGCATCAGCACCCGTTTCAGCATCAGCAGCATCATTAACATCACCAGCATCATCGCCGTCATCATGAGCACCACACCACCATCATCCTCATCATCGCCATCAGCGTCAACATCGCCGCCACCAACACCATCACCATTACCACCACCACCACCACCACCACCATCATCATCATCATCATCATCATCATCATCATCATCATCATCATCATCACAATCGTCCTCGTCGTCGTCGTCAGCATCAGCATCATCACTACCATCGGCCACGTCGTCGTCTGCGTCGTCATCCACGCCATCCTCATAATCATCACCAGCATCAGAATCATCATCCTCGCCATCTGCATCATCATCATCATCATCACCATCGATGGCCACCCATCATCATCACCATCATCAGCATCATCACCATCATCACCATCATCATCATCATCATCACCAGAAGCATCATCATCAGCACCCGAACCATCATCATCATAACCATCGGCATCACCATTATCATCATATATCATCATCATCATCATCATCATCATCATATCATCATCATCATCATCATCATCATCATCATCATTATCATCATCATCGTCATCATCATCATCGTCATCGTGATCGCAATCGTCATCGTCATCGTCGTATGTTCGTCGTCGTCGCTCGTCATTGCCATCGTCGTCATCACCATCATCATCAGCAGCAGCATCATCAACATCACCGTCATCATCAGCATCACCACCACCATCACCATCGCCGTCATCATCATCAGCATCAGCATCACCATTATCACCAACATCCTCGTCATCATTATCATGAGGAGTTTCCCCACCCGCCGTTGATTTTCTGAATTGTGATAGTCGTCATCCGCATGTGTGAAGCCGGATCCAGACCGACGAGCCGCCGGCGGCAGCGATCGAAACACTGAAACCGACAACACTTCCGCTCAAGACTGTGCTTGCGGCCCGCCGTGAGCAGGGGCGGGAAGTCGAAACTTGAGAGACAAGGCGGGAGGCTCGAGCGAATAGAACGGACTCTGTGCTGCACCCCCTACGCGTCCGCAGGACAAGTCGGAAGTTCCACACCCGCTCTTGATTTTCAGGGCTGTGATACCTGTCATCCGCATGCGTATGAAGCCCAAGCGAGAGCGACGAACCGCCGTCAGCAGCGATCGAAACTCTGAAACCAACAACTTTGCCAGGCATCGAGTGTCCAAAGATCGCATTCGTTCCTACGGAACACGTCAACTGTTGGGGCAGGGAGGGTGGAAACGGAATGAGTGGAGATTTTGCCTGAAGACACCATCGACAGCGGCATCGACGAATAAATCGGCCATCGCATTACACAAAACGTTTGGGCATGCGGCGGCGCGAGCAGTCCAGTGAACATCGAGGCCCTCACGGCCCTGGAGGATCTGGTGCCAATTTACCAAAGAACGCGCATATCCCTCGGATGGGGCGACAACGCTTGGAAAGGTCCGAGGCCCCGGGCAGGAGAAAAATACGAATCCTGGTTCGGTTGCACCACATGGCTCCCCAGCCACAGCAATTCGCAATTACATGTTGCACTCCTGTCCAACGTAGAACACGACGCGCGGAGTCACATTCCCACATGTCGGATGACTGTGGTGTTTCCCATGACAAAAGGAACACGAATTTGTTGACAAGCTTTGAATATCCGAATGGACACCTGTAATATTCTATTGCCCTCGCCAACCACTGCTTGCAAGGAGGAGGGGGGGCGAGGTGGGGCCAAGGAGATGGGCACTGCCTCGGATGGCGTTGTGACCACCACGGGCAATGGATAAGCTCTTACTGGGCACCCCAGCAAGGAGCCCCAGACACCTGTCACTCTTAACCCTTCGAATCACACGACGCAAGACAGCGGGTCTAAGGAGATCCCCTTGTGAGCCTCGCAACACATCACACCAGAACACGGAGAAATCTCTCTTCTCAAAACTTTCGATAATTCTTCAGGGCTCGAGAAGACCTCGATACAAAAAGAACTGACCAGCTTTGGCACGGGAAAGCGGAAGGCGGAGCCTCTCTGTCAGGCGGCGGCGAGCAGCACGGTCAGCTCGGCCTCCGCGCGGAGGGGCTACTCGCGAGCCTGAATGGCCATCTGCGTCCACACCGCCTGGATCAGCCCCCGCTTCTCGCAGCATCGGACCGAGGCGGGCTGCCTCCACCTGCCGCGGCGCTGGACCTCCAGCAGCGAGGTCTGCCCCGTGGACCTGTCGATCGAGGCACCGCTGTGCCGCGCCGTGTGCAGCACGGGTTGCAGCCCCCCGAGGTCGAGGGAAGTGGCCGCGCTGTCGGAGGCCCTCTTCACGTCTGTCATCGTGAAGGTCCAGAGCGGGTCTGTCGGCTTGCCCTGGCCCTGCTCCACGACGAGCGAGGCCAGCCATGGTCGGGCGATGTCGACGGTCTCGTCCACATCGCCCGCCTTGCTGGGCCATTTGAAGTAGTCGATATCGATGTGTATCGTCACTTTGGGCATCTTCGCCCGCGGGCGCAGAACCTGCCCTTTGAGCGATGGACCTCGCCAGGCCTCAGGTAGGTGTCCACCATGAGCAACCAGTAGATGGCCTTCTCCGCCTTGCCGCTGATCTGCCAGAGGCGCCGCGCGACGCCCGCGCAGGCTGCCCAAGGCAGCGGGCGGCGGGTCCGCGACGGGCGCAGCATCCGCAGCCCTCGCACCGCGCGCGGTGGGCGCGGGGCAGCGCCAGGCGGCCCTTTGGTAGTCGGGCACGCGCATGGCGATCGCAGCGATCAGCTTCTCGCCCCTTGAGGCGACCTTCCCTGCCAGATACAACTCGTCGAAGAACCTCACCACAGCGGCATCCAGCAGGGGGGCAGCCGCGCCAAGCGCCCCGAGCTTGCTGGGCGCCAGGAACTGGCCCAGCAGGTTACGATACTGGCGTCGGCCCTGCTTCCCCGCAGCGGCTGTCTCCGCGATGGGGAGCTGGCGGGCGGCGCCCCGCGCCTGCCCCCCAGCGCCCAGGCGGCGCCGCGCAGACCCCGGCATCTCGCGCAGCGGGATGGAGGACGCGCAGGGCGGCGCGAAGCGCGGCAGGCACGGCCGCGCCGCCAGGCGCTTCAGCTGCGGCCCCGCGGCTCGGGCTCGCGGCGCAGGGCTGGCCCCTCGGCCCCTGGCTCGCGCCAGGGCGGCGGCCTCCACTGCCACCTGCCGCGACCGTGCAAGGCGAGCCGCCGGCGCTGGGGCAGCGCGCACAGGTCGCGGCGGCAGCGGGGGGCCAGCCCCGGGGGCCCCGCGCCAGCCTGCGGGCGGCCGCAGGCGTCACGGCGCGGCCGCAGCTGACGACCCTGCGCAGCGACCTCTCGCCAGTCCGCGGCGCGCACACGGTGTCCGCCAGCACGTTCGCGGGCACGGCTGGGGCCGTCGGCGCCGTTCAGCTCAGCTGGGCACCCATCGCGCGTGGACACGAGCGCCCGCGGCCAAGGTAGAGGCGGCCCCACGGCGAAGAACATTGAGCAGATAAATGGCACGGCAACGACCCTTCGAAAGGGCAAGTGCGAACGCGAGATTGTCCGCCAAGAGCAACGTGCCTCTTCCCCCACGAACCCGCGTCTGACAGTATCAGCTTGACAGCGTGTAAGTCTCCTCTTGCTTCCTCGCGGTGCATGGGTTCCTTCCTGAACAGGGGAAACCAGCACAGCAACTTCCAGCTGGCACGGCGGAGGACGCGCGCAGACACTTCGGGGAAGTCTGTATCACACTCCCCCCATCAACGCTGCGAACGACGGATCCGCGTCGAGCACGACCGTCTCGGCCGCACGGGCCGCGCGGTCGCGCGGCCGCCCAATGCCGCTCTCATCATGGGCGCGGCGGAAACGCCACCCCTCGTGCCAACGGCCCGCGCCAGCGACGTCGTCGGCCCCCCACTCAGCGGTCATCGAGGCGCGCCCAATCTCGCGGGCATCGGTCACGACCACCTGCGGCGACCAGGGGGCGTCCAGCTGGGCACAGAGCGCGATGAGGACCCCGTGGAAGATCTTCAGCTCCTTCCGCGCAGATGCCCAGTGGCCGAGCGCGCTGGTAGCCCTGCTGCACGAAGGCGCAGACGGCGCTGAAGCAGCTGAGGCTCTCGCGGCGACTGAGCGCCGCGAAGGTGCAGTGGCCGCGGGCGCGCTCGATGTCGCGGCTGGCCACCCTGGGGCGGCGCTGCGCCAAGTAGCCGAGGCCCACGCACAGCTTACAGGAGCGACGCGGCGCCAGCGTGGCCCGCGCGGGCCAGCCCTCGAGCTGCCCCCCCAGCATCACCACGGAGTCCGCGGCGTCGGCATCGTCGTGAACGGCGAGCCCAGCGGCCTCCAGGGCCTGGGAGGCCAGACGTCTGACGCGCGTCACATCCTCCCGATCGGCGCCCACGACGAGCACGCTGTCGACGCGGGGGGAACGGATCGGCTCGGCCAGCGGCGACAGCGGCGGCAGGAAGTCGACGGCGCGCAGCTCGGGCCAGAGGGCGTCGCAGCCGCCCAGCACGCGCTCGCGGGCCTTCTGCGCGAAGTAGAGGGCCCAGTTCCAGCCCATCGGCGCCGCGGCCAGCCGCGGGCAAAGGCGCGCCCAAGGCGCCACGCGGCGCCCGCCCATCCTGCCGATCCCCAGCTCGCCGGCGGCCGCCGCGGGCAGGCAGGACAGCGGCCGCAGGTAGGCAGGGAGCTCGCGATGGTAGACGGCGCTCTGGACGCCCACCCGCGCGAAGCAGGGCGGGGCCCTCTCGGGCACCTCCAGGCCCGCGGCCGAGAAGAGGCTGACTGGCGGAGACGGCTGAAACCGTTGGTTGCTCCTCCTGCAGCCGAGCACCATCCTGATCCGAGCGTCCTCCTTAGCCACGAAGAACACTCCGACGCCCTGCATCCCGGTCTTGCCTGGGCGCGAAGACGCCTCTAGAGGTCCCAGACTTCACGCGCTCCACGTACATCGCGCGGCCCTTTTACAGCACGGAGCCCGTGTATAACGTGAGCCCCCCGCCCTCCTCCCAGACTGCGCCGAAGCTCACTGGCGGCGCCAGCAAAGCGCGGTTGAGGTCCAGGAAAGAGCATCGGCCTGCTGGCCCGAGTCGGTCAGCGAGCCAGCCAGGCCCGCCCCCAAGTTGGGACCAGCTCACGAGGCGCGGTGCACACGGCCTCAGCGGCACATCGCAGGACGTGCCATAGCGCAGACACGGGCGGCCCAAACGCTCTGAGCAAGCTCCCTGGGCAGACGCGGCCGTCGGGGCCTCCATATGACGATTGAGGCGGCGAACGCGTCGAAGTAGAAGATCGCCCATCTGGGAGAGGCGCTCTGGCGCGCAATGCGGTGCGCTGTGGCCCCCAAGCAGGTCGAGGCACTCCACGGCGCCCCGAGTGCGCTCCATGGACAGGGCGCGTCGAAGACGCGCCCGAACCGAACGGGACAGTCCAGGCGGAGGTCGTGGAGGGACTGGCGCAGCAGGAACAACAGAAGGCAGCATCCCGCCACCAGCGGAGGACCTGTAGCAGGTCGACAAAACTGACCCTCGTGAGGCGGCGGACGGGCCGAGCGACCTCCCGTCCGCCGAGCCCAAGTCACCCGCGCCCCCTCTTGCCAGCGGAGGCGCTCTTCTCCTCGCGCGCCTCCAGCCGCTGCTTTTGGATGCCGGTCTCCTTGGCCAACTGCTCTGTCGATTACCTTGCCAACCCTGGCGCCGCCGCAACGCCGCGACGAGGGCTCTGCTTCGAGCGCCCGATGCAGCGTTCGACGCCCTCGATCTTCATGCTGCCCATGGTCTCCTCCGCCAACTGGCACGCGCGGGCGACCACGTCCATGCAGGTCAAGTTCGCCCCGTCGACCTGGTCGTAGGTCTGAGCGAGCTCGATCGAGAGCCCTAAGAGATCGTGGAAGTGGGCCGACGCCGAGTCCTTCGCGCAGCCGCTCTCACTCGTACACTTGGTCTGGCGGCCATCTGGGGCGCCGCCGTGCTCGATGATGCACTCGCACAGCCACTTGTAGCTGCGCTCTCCAGACAGAGGGAAATCGTCGAGCGTCTCCTGTCGCATCTGGCTCACGGGATCGCGGAAATCACGACGGCGTCAGCCTTCGCGAGTCCTCGGCAGTGCCCCTAGGAGGCGGGCATCAGCATCCTCGTCACCTGGCTGCTGGGCAGCCGAGGCGGAGGGCGCCAGCGCCATGGGCACGACGAAGCCAGCGGGCAGGCCGCGGGGCCCGCTCTCGCCCCAGACTACATCCCCAAGCATCGGCAAGATCTCGTCGCCACGCTGGATCTCGGCCCCCACCGCTTTGCTGGCAATCCAGGTCATGCCAGGCGGCGGCGCCTCCGCGCTCACCAGCACGCGGGCGCCGACGGAGCCGGGCGGCGGCGAGGCGGCGCCCTCTGCGGGCGGCAACTCCCTGTCGTCGGCCTCTCCCTCCAGCCCAGGCGGCGCAGGCACCGGCGGCGGGAAGGGCGGCCCCCGCGGCGGCACGGCGCCAGCGGCCGTGGGCGGTCGCCTTGGGCCCTTGCGGGCGAGGCGACGGTAGAAGCCAGGGGCCTCACCGAAGCTGACCGCGCAGGAAGACCGGGGGCTCCGTCACGTCGAGGCCCGCAGCTCGAGCATCCCGCCTGGCTGCGCGCACCATGTCCAGCAGCTCAGCCTCGGTGGGGTAGCTCTCGAAGCGATACGCGCGCCCAGCTGGCCGCTACCGGGCAGGCGCAGCGCCGAAGGTCAGCGAGGTCACGTGCGGCCCGTCCCCGTCGGCGCCCGTGGCGATCTCCTCGTCGTACACGTCGCCACCGGGGGTCACGATGGTCCACCTCGTCGGGGGTTGCTGCGCGTCGGCGGACCAGATCAACACCCGCTCATGCCAGATGCTGCGGTCGTCGTCGTAGTGAAAGGTGACGACGCGGCCAGGCAGCAACTCACTGAAGAACTCCGCCACCTCGGCGGCGCTCCCATCCGACCTGAACAACCGCAGACGTGGCAGCAGCGCCATGTCGAACGCGGCAATGACTGAACACGCTGAAGATCTGAGCGAGGATCCCCGTCAGCACCAGTCCGATCGAATGTAAGTAGAACGAGTTGGCGTCCGAGACGTGATGGACCTGCTGGGCGCGGACCTCGCGCAGCTGTGAGGCCAGCGAAGCGACCTCCGCGTGCAGCCGCGACACGTCTGCAAGGCAGCCCGAGAGGTTGCGAGCGTAGAGCGCGGCCCGCTCCGCCTCGCGCGACGCCGCCTCAGCCTGCAAAGCCACCGACGGCGGCGGTCCAGGGGGGCCCCCGCCACCGCTGCCACGCAGCAGCCCAGGCCACCACGCGTCCAGCGTGCACCACGCGCAGACTATCACCCACGAGGGAACCTGGAGGAGATGAGGGTGGGCCAACATACAGGTGCTTCCTGAACGTAAAAAACTTGAGCCAAATGGAACGGACTCCGTGCTGTACCCCCTACACGGTCGCAGGAGAAGTCTCATCATCATCACCATCAGCATCATCATAATCAGCATCACCAGAATCATCATCATCATCATCATCATCATCATCATCATCATCATCATCATCATCATCATCATCATCATCATCATCATCATCATCATCATCATCATCAGCATCAGCATCAGCATCAGCATCAGCATCAGCATCAGCATCAGCATCAGCATCAGCATCGTCATCATCATCATCATCATCATCATCATCATCATCATCATCATCATCATCATCATCATCTGCCTCATCCCCATGACTATCAATCATCAACACTAGCAGCATCATCGGCAGCATCATCATCATCGTCATCATCTCCCACTTCCCCTTGCCTTTCCCCCTCCTCCAACCCCGTCCCTCCTCTTCCCTGCGAAAGGAGGGCCGGAGTGTAGGCGCAGCGAGGATCTCCCTGGACAATATCAGGCAGCGCCGCCTCCTCCGACTCCCTCAGCAGCGTCAACGCATGTTGCCACTGTCCGCCTTCAAGAGACCCAATCATACCCCTCCTGTCTAATTTGCCCGCGTGTGGAACGAATGTCCGATGTGTAGATGCTCCATTCATCCCCCTCCTCCTCCCCGTCCCCCCTCAGAGGGACGGGGAGTGAAGGGGCATTGGAATGGTGGGGCGTGGTGATTGTCTCATACCGCCTTTCTCGCACGCGCTGATGGCAGCGTTGTAGCTGATCGCGTCCACCTGCAGCTTCGCCGAGTCCGCTGCCTCTCGGAGCAACGACACCGCTATCTGCCACTGGCCACCCTTCTCGCACGCGCTGATCAAAGCGTTGTAGATGATCACGTCAGGATCCAATTTCGCCTCCCGCAATTCACTGTGCAACAAACATGCATGCTGCCACCGCCTCCCCTTCCCGCACGCACTGATCGCAGCGCCATAGCAGACCACGTCGGGCACCAAATCAGCCTCCCAAAGATCGCTCAGCAGCGATAGTGCTTGCTCCCATTTGCCACACTTTTCGCATGCACTGACTCCTGCAGCGTAACCAATGACTGTACACTCTAAACCCGCTGTCCCCATGTCACGCAATAGCGACAAGGCCCGGAGCCACTGCCCGCCTTTCTCGCACGCACTGATTCCCGCGTTGAGGGTGATGGTATTGGGATTTATCCTAGTGGCACACATGTCACTGAGCAGACACAACGCCCACTGCCACTGCCCGCCTTTCTCGCATGCACTGACTCCAGCACTATAACTGAATCGAGAGGACCCCGTGGCCGACATTGGCCCAAGCACATCATGGCAAAACAAACTCGACGAAACAGGACTGGGCTCCTAGAATTCATGTAATACTCGTCCACAGGGCCCGCCCAAGAAGCGGGCTCCTGGTACCGCCCAGTGGGCTGCAGGAAACGCAATACGACTTATCATCGCAAGTGGCGCGGGCAACTTGGGAAGCCCACTATCCAATGGACGCCTACCAAAGCCGACTAAAATCCGAAGAACTATCGAACCCAACGCAGCCGCGGGCGTGAGAGCATCACGTATGGAAAACGAACCGCCACGAATCGACCGCAGAGCGGCGGTTTGGCGTCGCCAAGCGGTGGGGACGCACGGGCGGACGTGCGAAACGTCCCCAGGGGGACGGCAGGGCTGAACCCAAACGGTGTTTTTCGTGTTCGTGTTGTGTTCGTGTTCCCTCGTGTTGTCTTCAATCCGACTCTACCGAAAAACGAAGTCGAAACGAAAACGGCCCACGAAATCGCCAAAACACCGTTTAGGTCCAGCCCTGGGGGACGGGCCGACTGGGCGGCCAGCGCGGCGAAGGCCGACGCGCGGGCATCCTGTCCATTGTCCGCCTCGTCCTGCGTGTCCACCGCGTCTTCGTCCTGCTTCGCCCACACAATGCACGTCGACCAAGGGCCCAAGGACACACAAATTCGCCGGCCCAACTGGCCAGTGGCGTGCTAAGATCTCAGGTAACTACATAACAATATTTCTAGTTCGCGCGCGCGGGGCGGTCCCTGGGGGGCCCCGGACGAAAAGTACCCCAGCCGATCCCCGACCGGGTCCCGGGCGATCCCCAAGGGGAAGGCTATTTTTCGCCACCCCTCACGAGGATCGTGGCCTCCGAGGGGGGGGCTGCAATCGACTACCCCCCCTCCCGCCCCAAGGGGCCCCCAAGAGCCCCCCAAGAGGCCCCAGGGGAGCCCAATACGCCGCCAAGGAGCGCCAAGACGCTCCCAAGAAGCCCCCAAGACGGCCCCAAGAGGCCCCAAGTAGCGCTCACGGGCCGGCGGAAAGAGCGAAGCGATTAAATAAAAACACACAAATCCCAGGACTCCCTATATTGCTCCATATTCTCTGGATTTTCGTCTTCCCCCACACTTCCCATGTTTTCCCATATTTCCTGGGAGTCGACGATTACTTCTGTATGTGCGTTTTTTCCCTCCTGAATCGACTCCTACAGGGGCAGCCGCGTGCGCCAACGGGAAAGCTATTTCGGAAGCAAGAAGGGGCAACACCAACAACACCAGGGCGAGGGAGGTGCGAGGAGCAGGGAGGGTCTCCCTGGTGGTGTGGTATCCCCCTCTCGCTCGAGACATCCCCCACCTCCGGCTCGGGGAGGCATCGTGGACCTTCTCGCTCGAGGTGGGCCCCCTGGTGGTGTTGGTGTCGCTTCTCCTCTCTCCGACTATTGATACCACTGGTCGTCAAGAGCAACTGGTTGGGCACGAAAGGAGATTGCCGCAGCAAAGGCACCAAAGAAAACAGCCCGTTTCTGAGCGGGCAGGGTGCGCGAGAGAGATGCCACAGGGCAAGAAGCCGACTCGAAAGAGTGGGAACGCACACTCTATGTCGAAACCAAATGCTTCGCGCCGAAGCAAAGCGAGGAAGCGAAGGGGGGAGGGCACGCAAGCAGCCGTAGAGATGAAAGACGCGCTGCCTTAGAACGTCAGCGGCGGTATGCTCTGATGCATTGGGGTCAGAACAGCTCTATCGACTCATTCAACTCAAGATCACGCCTAGAGTCTAGACGCCTGAAGTTCACAGGCCATCGGGAAATTACGATTGTGATAGGGAAAGTCGAACACTACGCCCACGTGCAAGTCTGGAACGGCCCTGAAACTGTAGCTGGGACGGAGACCACCACAACGATTAAGACAACCGACCACTGGGATCACCTGCACGCCTGCACGTTTTGGCACGGCCCAAAACTCTGTCTGATAGGTCTCGACCACTGTAATCGTTAGGACCGCGTTGCAAAAGAGTTTCCAGGCACCTCTCGCACGGCCCGAACACACATCTGAAGGCCACGATGTATTAACACCACCGCCGCGACGGGACCCACCGACCTCCGGGAGCACTGACAAGTCTGTAGTCGGGAACGGCATCACCTAGAAGACCCAGGCCGCCGACAAGCAGGACAACGACTACCTGCACGCACGGCTTGTTGAAAGACGCCGTCCTGTTGAACAACATTTGCCTGAACCGACACTGAATCATTCGTATGGCCTGGCTGTGTAGGGAAACTCGACTTCACACGCGCTGGTAAAGTTCATATGATAACTGTCGGTTCCAATTTCGCCTCACTCATGCCTCTGAAAAGCAGCAGCAACGCCAGTTGCCATTGCCCACCTTTCTCGCACGCGCTAACCACAGCGTTATGGCCGACCACATCGGGCGCTAGTCCCTCTGATACCAGCTCCCTGTACAAAAATAATGCTTCACGCCATTTCCCACAATTTCCACACGCGCTGACTCCAGCATTGTAGCTAATCTCGTCGGGCTCCAGCTGGGCCTCTCGCATCTCCTGGAGCAACGAAATCGCGCGTCGCCAGTGGTAACCCTTCTCGCACGCGCTGATCCGCGGGCCTCTTGCGGGGCCACCAGGCTACGGTAGTCAGGCCTTCCATGTGCGTCATCTCAAGGATTGCACACTTGATATTCTCGTGTACTGCAACCTGTTCGGTTGCTGGTGATCATTGGTGAACGCGCGACTGCCAGGGCTCAGAAAAGGCCACCAGTCCCACCTGACAACCACTGGCGCTCAACAAAGCCCGAGGATGGCCCCAGCGTGGCGGAAGGGTGCCTCAAGAGGCCACAAGCTGGCCCCCACAAGCGCAAGCTAAGGATGGTCCCAAAGGTGCCCAAGATGGCACCAGGGATGCAACTGAGGTCCGCCACCTGGACGGTTCCCCCGGGGCCGTAGGCGACCCGAGGAGGGGAGGGCGAGGAGGGGGAGGAGGAGGAGGAGGAGGAGGAGGAGGAGGAGGAGGAGGAGGAGGAGGAGGAGGAGGAGGAGGAGGGGGAGGAGGAGGAGGAGGAGGAGGAGGAGGAGGAGGAGGGAGGAGGAGGAGGAGGAGGAGGAGGAGGAGGAGGGGGAGGAGGAGGAGGAGGAGGAGGAGGAAGAGGAGGAAGGAGGAGGAGGAGGAGGAGGACTAAGCCCTTCGGAGAAACCCTCCACACCAGGGATGCAACTGAGGTCCGCCACCGTGGCCTCACCAGGCACGCTGAGGCGTGGCAGAATGTACCGTGCTGTCCTGGCAGGCTTCCTGCAAGCCTCTGAGGGGCCCCGCCCTTTCCTCACGCTTTCCTACTTGCAGCCATCGTGCTACCAGAAGGAACGTAAAATAAGGAACGAAGGGGCTTTTCTGGCCACGGCGAGCCTCGGCGACGAACGGGTTCCCCGACCTAGGTCTAAGGAACTGCTCGAAAACCAGAGCCCCTCATGGACCCAAGGCGGTCCTTCTTTCAGCGTCTTGGCTGCACCAACATCGACGGAGGCCAGCGGCACGACACGAGAGACGACCCACGGACGACCGACGAAGACGGCGGGAACAAGGCGCGGGGGGGAGAGGGCGAGAGGGCAGAGGAAGGGAGGGAGGGCCCGCGGGGGCGGCCGCGCCCCGCGAAACCCTCACAAACCGTGTCTGGTCGGGCGGCCGCAAAAGGGCTCAGACGGCGTGCGGGCAGCGGCGTTCGGGCAGCGGCGGGACGCGCCGGAGCAAATGTGAGGGACAAAAGACCTCGACTCTCCTCGCACACCTTCGCATACACGGCCGCGCTCTCCCAAGGCTTCCTGAGCGGCCCAGCGCCTCCCAGGCGCTCTCCAGGACTCTCCGAGGCCTGCGAGGCGGCTGGGGGAGGCCACCAAGGGCCGCCAAGAGGGAATGGCAGGGCCTCAGGAGGTACCCAGGAGCCCTCAAGAAGCGCCCAGTCGATCCAGAATAGCATCCGAAGGGCCCGAAGACGCCCCCAAGGCGCTCTCCAGGAGCCCCCAGGCGGCCGAGAGGGCCCCAGGGCGGCCCCAAAGGCCCCCCAATACGGTCCAAGGGGACCCCAAGAGACCCGCCAGACTGGCCCGAAGGCGCTCAAGACAACCCGAAGACGGCCCAGATGACCACAATGAGAGCTCCTCAAGAAAGCGAAACGAGAGATGTCATATGTGGCGGCCTTCCAAGTTGTGATAGCGGGTTTGGCACGATAGCGGATTTGCCGTAGGCAGCTGGATCCTCTTCCAGAAAAGAATCTGGAGAACCCCATCGATTCACAAAAAAAACATCCTCAGAAACCTCGACGAAGCCTGGACAAACCCAGGGGGGCAACCCAAAGGGAAGCAGAAATCGCATGTTAAAACAAAAAACCAAGTGGGGCGCGCTACGGCTTCCATTTCAGCTCCCATCTCAACATGGCGACTTCCTCATTCTGAACAGCATTGTTTCATTCAGGAAGCATATTGAGGTTTGAATGTCAGAGACGTCACTCGAATAGCCTTCAAACACAGCCCAAGATGGCCCAACACACACCCCAAGAGGACCTGAGATGGCCCAATGACAGTGATGGCCTTAGCCATACAACCACACGAGGGCGTCAAGCGACAATGATGGCCCCGAACAGCAGTGATGGCCCCAAGTTGACCACTTGGATACCCAAAAACAGCCCAAGATTGCTCAAACGACCATGCAAGAATGGAAAGAGAAAAACGGCATAAACATAAACTTATGGCGCCCTGGGCGGATCCAAGAAACTGGCGGCGCCTCTGGCGCCGCCACTGGCGCGCGCCGCGCGCCAGGGAGGGGGGGTCCAGCGCAAATCCAAGAAATCCGCGCGGAGGGCCAAAAGTGTATGTTTATGCCGTTCTCTTCTTCTGAATAACCTCCAAAATCGCTCCGGAGAGGCCCCCGAACGTTTGCGACCCGACGGCCCCGAGACGACAACAAGCGGCACAGGGCGGAGACCTTCCAATAACAGAGTTGTAGGTTATGACATCAGGCCGGAGCGCTGACTCTCGCAAATCCTCCAACAACGACAACGCTGGCCGCCAACAACCGCTCTTCTCGCACGCGGTTATCGCAGAGTTGTAGCATACTGTGGTTCATTCCAGGTCCTGGTCCTGGGGCGGCATCCGAGGGTCCGCAGACCTCCTTGGAGGAGAGGGACTTGAGGGCAAGCTGCTACAGTGGGGGCCCGACCACAAGAAACCTTCCACAAGAAACCCAACCATGAGACCCCAGGACGTCCATTGAACTTTGGTGAGGGCACGTCACGCTTTCCACGGCGAAACCATCAAAACCCAAGAAACACAGAGCACCCGGGAGGCAAGCAGGGTGTTCCTTGGCATGGGTCTCCACTGTAGGATGCGCTCACGCCAGATCTGACATCCTACCCGTCCCACCCATCCCTTTCCGTGGCGCTGGCTTGTGCTCGATCCGCGGACGCGGGTCATGGCGGGCCCGCAACTCAGAAGAGGGACCCCACCGTGCTGCGCGTTATCGGAAGAAGGGGAGCTGCACACGCCAGAGCAGGAGCCGAGAGATGAGCAGGAGAGGGAGCAGGAGGAAAAAGGGGAACGTAGGACGAGGGAGGAGGAGGGCGAGGACGAACCGCAGCAGAGGGAGCTGGAGCAGACGAGAAGCGGGAGGAGCAGGAGGGCGGGGGGGCGGGCGGAGGGGACAGGAGGGGAGGGGGGGCGACGGGGGAGGGCGAGGCGCGCGCCTCGGGAGGCCTCCTGGGAGGAGAGGGAGGGGGAGGGCAGGCCAGGTGCGCTCGCGCCACGTCTGACAGCCTGATCCCTTCCCCTGGCGCTGGCTTCTGTGTCTGCCTGCCGACGCGTGGCATGGCGGACATGCAATTCCAAGCAGGTCCACCCTCGTGATGTGCGCGCGGAGAATGGAGAGCTGCGTACACTGGAGGAGGTGGCGGATGAGCAGAGGGGGAGGTAGAGGGAGAAAGGAGGGAGAGAAAAAGGGAAGAACGAGCAGATAAGTCGTGTGAGGTCCTCCTGTGTTGCCTCTGGGATCCTCTTGGGCTCCTTCACGCAATCTTCTGACCTCTTGGAGGATCTCGGTGGTCTTGGAGGCCTTCGGGATCCTCGAAGGGCATCTTGATCTTGCCTGGACCGTCTGGCTCTATCGGGGGCCCTCTAGGGGCTCTCCTGAGCCAGCGCCGGGGCCTCTTGGGCCATCTTGGGCCCCTCGTGGGCCTGGGTTCCCTTCTCACACGCCGCCAACGGGAGGGTTTGTTCGCCCTGTCCCATTCTGTTCGCCCAGAGGGTCTGTGGAGGCTTCCAGGCGAACAGAACGGGCAAGGAATGGGGGAGACTTGTCCGAATCTCCTGGGCCCCCCAGGTGCTCGTCCGAAGAGTGCGGAGAAGTCCCTGGGTCATATCAATTGGCTGCTGTCCCAGGGGTCCGGTCTGGTTTGCTCGAAGAGTTTGCCAAGGCCCCTGCGGGAACAGAATGGCACAGCATATCGTGCAAAGGGGGGCGGTAGCTGGCCTGTCAGATTCGGCGTTCGTCTTCTGCCCAAGCGGCGCGGGGCCCACGGGCCCCAGGGTTGGCGACCCACGGGGTTTCCAGAGGGTTGGAGGAGGCCTCCAGGCGAACAGAAAGGGGCAGGACAAAGAATGTGGGAGACTTGTCGCAAGCTCCTGGTCCCCCCAAGTGTTCGCCCGAAGGGTGTGGGGCCGTGTTGGTTCCCTCAAAAGGCCGTCTTGGAACCGTCTAGGCCCGTCTTGAGGGCGCCGAGTGCCGTGATGGGGCCAGCTTGGTTCGTCGTGGGCCCCTCATGGGCGCGTCGATGGGCCGTCCTGGGCCCATCGGGGGCCGTGTTGGCACTCTCTTAGGGATGTTTTGGAGCCATCTAGGGTCGTGATGGGGCCGTCTTGGCCCGTCTTGGGCCCCTCCTGGGCGCCTCCTTGGGCCGTCCTGGGCCCAGCAGAGGCCGTGTTGGCACCCTCTTGGGGCTGTCTTGGGGCCGTCTTGGGCCGTCGCAGCGCGCCGGGCGGTTTTGGCACGTCTTGGGGCCCTCCTGGGAGCCTCCTGGGGGTCTGCTGGGGCCCGTCGGGGGCCCCTTGGGGCCTCCTGGAGGCCTCTTGGGGCCTCCTGGGACCATATTAAGGCGGATAGCTGCTGTGGTGTTGGGTCCTCGTTTTGAAGAGACGGTCCCCGCGTTCCTCTGCTCCTCCTCTTCCCCCTCCTCCTCTCCACCGCCCGCATGCGTCCCCCACACCCAAGTTGGCACACCCCTCACACGCTTCGTGGCCCCAAAGGGAGCTCCGAAGGCCCCACTGCCACCGCCCGCTTGCGTCCCCCACACCCAGTTCGGCACTTTCACGCCCAATTTGGCATTTTCACCCACCCACTACAACGCTTCGTGGCCCCATGGGGAGCCCCACCGAAGCCCCCAGCGGGACCGCCCGCATGCGTCCCCCACACCCAACTTGGCATTTTCACCCACCCAGTACAGCGCTTCGTGGCCCCATAGGGAGCTCCACCGAAGCCTCCAGTGGGGCCGCCCGCATGCGTCCCCCACACCCAATCCCACCAGCCCTTTCGGCGTGAGTGGTTTAGAGAGCCCGCTCTGTCCTCAACCCCCCTTCTTCCCCTTCGGGGAGGGGTTTACCCCTCCCCCTACCCCCTCCCCCTGGACCTGGAGAGGGAGTCCCGAGCGTAGTCAGGAGGGTTTTTTTCGACTCCTGGGAGGGCCAAAAAACGACGACCCTCACGAGGATTCTGGCCCCGACGGGGGGGGGAGTTTGGCCCCTCTGCTCGTCTTTGAAGCAAAAATCATTGATTTTACTACGGTGTTGGCCCCATCTGGGCGTCCTGAGGGGGCCGCGCCCATCTTCCTTCATAGCAAAATCCGCCGACCCTGTCGGCGTGTGTGAGGGGTTTTTCCGTTCGAGCCGTCATCTCCGTCATTCTTTGTACTCGTCGTCTCTGTCCTTCCCTTTCCCTGGGAGACCTCTTCCCCTGGGCTCCAGCCAAGCCGACCTTGAGCAACCTCGTAATTGAGTCGAAGGGAAGCCCCTTCCCTTTGATCCCTCCCCCGCCGGGAGGGGGGGGGGGTAGCGACCCCCCCCCCGGGTCAGATACGACGCCCCCCCCTGGGACTCCTCTTCCCCTGGGCTCCAGCCAAGCCGACCTTGAGCAACCTCGTAATTGAGTCGAAGGGAAGCCCCTTCCCTTTGATCCCTCCCCCGCCGGGAGGGGGGGGGGGGTAGCGACCCCCCCCCGGGTCAGATACGACGCCCCCCCCTGGGACTCCTCTTCCCCTGGGCTCCAGCCAAGCCGACCTTGAGCAACCTCGTAATTGAGTCGAAGGGAAGCCCCTTCCCTTTGATCCCTCCCCCGCCGGGAGGGGGGGGGGGGTAGCGACCCCCCCCCCGGGTCAGATACGACGCCCCCCCCTGGGACTCCTCTTCCCCTGGGCTCCAGCCAAGCCGACCTTGAGCAACCTCGTAATTGAGTCGAAGGGAAGCCCCTTCCCTTTGATCCCTCCCCCGCCGGAGGGGGGGGGGGTAGCGACCCCCCCCCCCGGGTCAGATACGACGCCCCCCCCTGGGACTCCTCTTCCCCTGGGCTCCAGCCAAGCCGACCTTGAGCAACCTCGTAATTGAGTCGAAGGGAAGCCCCTTCCCTTTCATTCCTCCCCCGCCGGGAGGGGGGGGGGGTAGCGGGGGGGGTAGCGACCCCCCCCCGAGTCAGATACGACGCCCCCCCCCCGTACCGACCTTGAGCAACGTCGTCATTGAGTCGAAGGGAAGCCCCTTCCCTTTCCCTTCCCCGACGGGGGGGGGAGAGGAGGTCCCGGGGGGGGTCCCGGGGGAGTCCCGGGGAAGTCCCGGGTCAGATACGACACCTCCCTCCCCCACCTTCTCGTCCTTCTCCCCGTTCCCCCAAACCATCCCACAGCCCGTGCCTCTTGCTGCGCATTGCGAACAGGGTCGGCGGCACCGGCCGTCAGGCCTTCGCAATCATTGATTTTACTAAGGTTTGGGGCTCATTTTGTCCTTTCCAGGGGGCAGCTCTCATTTGCGCTTCTGAGGAGGTCGCACGAGGCCCCAAGATAGCCCCAAGAGGCCCCCAGGAGGCCTCCAAGAGGCCTCCAAGAGGCCCCCTGGAGGCTCCCAAGCGGCCCCAAGAGGCCCCCAAGAGGCCCCCAAGAGGCCCCCAAGAGGCCTCAAGAGGCCCCAAGAGGCCCCCAAGAGGCTCCCCAGAGGCCACCAAGAGGCCCCCAAGAGGCCCCAAGAGGCTCCAAGAGGCCCCCAAGAGGCCCCACGAGGAGCCCGAACGACTCACACCAGGACGAGGGGCCCGAACGACTCACACCACGAAGAGCCCGAACGACTCACACCAGGAGGAGGGCCAACGACTCACACCAGACGACGGCCCGAACGACTCACACCACGAGGAGCCCGAAAGAGGCTCCAAGAGGCCCCCAAGAGGCCCCACGAGGAGCCCGAACGACTCACACCAGGACGAGGGGCCCGAACGACTCACACCACGAAGAGCCCGAACGACTCACACCAGAAGGAGGGGCCCGAACGACTCACACCAGGACGAGGCGCCCGAACGACTCACACCACGAGGAGCCCGAACGACTCACACCAGGACGAGGGCCCCGAACGACTCACACCCCGAGAGGAGCCCGAACGACTCACACCAGGACGAAGGGCCCGAACAACTCACCACGAGAAGCCCGAACGACTCACGCCAGGACGAAGAGCCCGAACGACTCAAACCACGACGAAGAGCCCGAACGACTCACACCAGGAAGAAGGGCCCGAACGACTCACACCAGGACGAGAGGCCCGGAGATATGCGGGGGCAGGCGGAAACACGCCTGAAAAACACGATTGTCGGCATGCTTCGCAAGAGTTGCTGTTTTGAGATGGGCTGGTGGGGATACGCGAAGCGTGAAGAATTTGGCATTTTCACCCACCCAGTACAGCATTTCGTGGCCCCATAGGGAGCTCCACCGAAGCCCCCACTGGGACCGCCCGCATGCGTCCCCCACGCCCAATTTGGCATTTTCACCCACCCAGCACAGCGCATCGTGACCCCATAGGGAGCTCCACCGAAGCCCCCAGTGGGACCGCCCACATGCGCGCCCCACATCCAATTTGGGATTCTCACTCACCCAGTACAACGCTTCGTGGCCCATCAGGGAGCCCCACCGAAGCCCCCTGGGACCGCCCGCATGCGTCCCCCACAATCAATTTGCCATTTTCACCCACCCAGTACAGCGCTTCGTGGCCCCATAGGGAGCCCCACCGAAGCCCCCAGTGGGACTGCGTCCCCCACACCCAATTTGGCATTTTCACCCACCCAGTACAACGCGTCGTGGCCCCATGGGGAGCCCCACCGCAGCCCCAGTGGGACCGCCCACACGCGTCCTCCACGCTCAATTTGGCATGTTCACCCAGCCAATACAACGCGTCGTGGCCCCATGGGGAGCCCCACCGCAGCCCCAGTGGGACCGCCTACACGCGTCCCCCACGCTCAATTTCGCATGTTCACCCACCCAATACAGCGATTCGTGGCCCAATAGGGAGCCCCACTGAAGCTTCCAGTGGAACCGCCCGCATGCGTCCCCCACGCCCAATTTGGCGTTTTCACCCACCTAGTACTGCGCTTCGTGACCCCATAGGGAGCTCCACCGAAGCCCCCAGTGGGACCGCCCGCATGCGTCCCCCACACCCAACTTGGCATTTTCACTCACCCAGTACAGCGCTTCGTGGCCCCATAGGGAGCCCCACCGAAGCCCCCAGTGGGACCGCCCGCATGCGTCCCATAGGAAGCCCCACCGAAGCCCCCACTGGGACCGTCCGCATGCATCCCCAACACCCGATTTGGCAGTGTCAACCACCCAGTACAGCGTTCCGTGGCCCAATAGGGAGCTCCACCGAAGCCTCCAATGGGACCGCCCGCGTGCGTCCCCCACACCAAATTGGCATTTTCACCGACCCAGTACAGAGCCCCACCGAAGCCCCCAGTGGGGCCGCCCGCATGCGTCCCCCACATCCATTTTCACAAACCCTGTACAACGCTTCGCGGCCCCATGGGGAGCTCCACCGAAGCCCCCAATGGGACCGCCCGCATGCGTCCCACACGCCTAATTTTGTATCTTCGCCCACCCAGTGCAGCGCTTCGTGGCCTCATAGGAAGCTTCACCGACGGCCCCAGTGCTATCGCCCGCATGCGTTCACCCCCCGCCCAGCGCAGCGCTTCGTGGCCCCATAGGGAGCTTCACCGAAGAAGATATTCACAATTGCGGTACCCACAACTTCACATGGTTGGGTCCTTCACCAGGATACTTTAATCAGTGGTCCCTCTCTTGGGCCTTTCTTGAGGCCTTCTTGGCGGCATTTTGAGCTCTCATGCGTGCCTCTTGGGCCGTATAGGGCCCGCTTGGGCCCTGTTGGAGCTCTCTTGGGGGCCTCTTCGGCCGTCGTGGAGCGGTCTTGGGGGCTTCTTGGGAGGTCTTCGAGCGTCGGAAGCCGACAAAGAGAGACCGAGAGAAACATCGAAAAAAACTATTAAATTCAACGAGGTGTGCCTCTCGGGACCCTCTTGAGAGGCCTCTTGGGGCGTCTTGGAGACCTCTTGGGCCATCCTTGGACCAATCTTGGGCGTCTTGGCCCGATCATTGGGCGTCTCGGGGCACTCTTGGACTGCCTTGGGGGCGTCTTGGGGCCCCCTTGGCCCGTCTTGGGGCCACCCTGGGCGTCCCCAGGCGGCCCGGGGCCAGCCCACGGCGGTTTTGCATTCATTGATCCTGCGGCATTCTTGCACGCACGGCCCCTGGCATTGTAGTATAGACTAGCGTGTTCGTGGATTGAACCCACGGTGGGCAGCACCATCCCCTCGTTTCTGTTTGCGGCTACTCGACGCTGCCTTTCGATACTTGCTTGCGCCTGCTACTGATGGCCGCTCCGTGGTGCCGCTTGCTGATGTTGCTTGCCAGTTCTGGGTGCTGCTGCTTACTGTTTTGTATTGACGGTGCTGCTAATGGCTGCTGTTGCTGCTAGCTCTGCTGCTGGCTTCGCTGCGTGTTTGATGCACTCGCTGGCTTGTCCAGTCTTGATGCCCTCTTGGGGCCCTCTTGGGGCTTGCTTGGGATCGCTACTGCGTTTGTCTCTCTTGGCTACCGTTTCTGCTGGTTCAGCTGAGGCTGCTTGCTGCGATCGCTAGCTCGTAGTGCCTTGGGGATCTTGCGCGTCTGTGTCGGGGCCTTGGGCTCCCTTGGGGCCCTCTTTGGGGACCTGCCGGGGATATACTGAAGTCTCGCGAAGGCCTTTGAGGTGTACCCG
>CAUYUJ010006335.1:366586-389086 GCA_963575745.1 Prorocentrum cordatum | reverse complement strand
TCTCCTTCTCACTTACCCCTCTCGCTCGCCGCCGACTGTTGGATCCTGGTGGGGGCCTCGTCGGGCCGTCTGGTAGGCCTCTTGCGCTGCAGAGGAGCGCTCTGGCCGTCTTCCGGGGGACTCGCGGGGCTCTGCTGGGCCAGGACGGGGTCGCTTCACGAGCGGAGCCGAGGAGGCGCCGCCGCCCCGGGCACGGTGTCCTGCTGGCACGCGCTGAGCCCGGTATTGTAGTCGGAGACTGGCGGGTGAGATCGCAGTGGAACGGAGACCCCCAACGGGGAAATCGTTTCGTTTCGTTCGTGTCGTGCGTGCGGGCGAGGCGAAGCTGCGCGGGCAGCGCGAGAGGAATGAACCCGCCGTTGCTAGGGCGAAGTCAAGACAAATGATTCTCCCCCTCCCGCCCGTCCGGCGGTGGCCCGCGGTGACCCGTGGTGTCCCGTGGTCCCGTGGTGTCCGCCGTTGCCAGGGCAAAGTCAAGACAAATGATTCTCCCCCGCCCGCCCGTCTGTCCGGCCGTCCGGCGGTGGCTCGCGGTGTCCCGCGGTGTCCCGTGGTGTCCCGTGGTGTCCCGTGGTGTCCCGTTGAGTGAGATCGATAGTGAGATCGATAGTGAGATCGATAGTGAGCCCGATAGTGAGATCGATAGTGAGATCAATACTGAGATCGATGTGGTGCCCCGTGGTGTCCCGTGGCGTCCCAAAAAGTGAGATCGATAGTGAGATCGATAGTGAGATCGACAGGTGTCCCGTGGTGTCCCGTGGTGTCCCAAAAAGTGAGATCAATAACGAGATCGATACTGAGATCGATGTGGTGTCTCGTGGTGTCCCGTTGAGTGAGATCGACAATGAGATCGATAGTGAGATCGATACTGAGATCGATGTGGTGCCCCGAGGTGTCCCGTGGTGTCCCGGGGTGTCCCAAAAAGTGAGATCGATAGTGAGATCGATACTGAGATCGATGTGGTGCCCCGTGGTGTCCCGTGGTGTCCCAAAAAATGAGATCGATAATGAGATCGATACTGAGATCGATGTGGTGTCCGGTGGTGTCCCGGGGTATCCCGTGGTGTCCTGTGGTGTCCTATTGTGTCCCGTTGAGTGAGATCGATAGTGAGATCGATGGTGAGATCGATAGTGAGACCGAGAGGTGTCCCGCGGTGTCCCGTGATATCCCGTGGTGGCCCGTGGTGGCCCGTGGTGTCCCGTTGAGTGAGATCGATAGTGAGATCGATAAGAGATCGAAAAGTGTCCCGTGGTGTCCCGTGGTGTCCCGTTGAGTGAGATCGATAGTGAGATCGATTGAGTCAGATGTTGGTTCCCCCCCCTTTCCCCTCCCCCCACAACCTCCATGACACCCGAAGAGTGGTCGTGTAGGTATAGATGACGTCGGATTCCAGCTTCGCCTCCCACATCTCGGTCAACAGCGCCAGGGCCCGCTGCCACTGCTCGCCCTTCTCGCACGCGCTGATCCCAGCGCTGTAGCTGACTAGGGCAGACCTGTGGACTCCGTCCACGACATCAGCTCGACGTGGCGTGGGGTCTCTGGGCGTGGGATCCAGGACATCCTGCTCTCCTGTTTTCCTCAGCTGCTGCTGCTGCAGCTGCTGCTGCTGCTGCTGCTGCTGCAGCTGCTGCTGCTGCTGCTGCTGCTGCTGCTGCTGCTGCTGCTGCTGCTGCTGCTGCTCGGAGGTCCTTTCGGGGGGCTTCTTTTGGGTCTCCTGGGGGGCTCTCAGGGCCCTCTTGGGCCGTCTTGGGTGCCTCTTGGGCCGTCTTGGGGCCGTCTGAAGCCGGCTTCGGCGCCTCTTGGGCTGTCTTGGGCCGTCTTGGGCCGCTCCTGGGGCCGTCTTGGGTGCCTCTTGGGCCGTCTTGGGCGCTGCCTGGGCCGTCCTGGGGCCGTCCTGGGCCGCCGTGGGGCCGTCTTGGGGGCCCTCTTGGCCCGTCTTGGGGCTCTCTTGGGGTCCTCTTCGGCCGTCTTGGAGCGGTCTGGGGGAGCTCTTGGCCCGTCTTGGAGCGTCGGGGTGCCGAAAAGGCGAGGAGGCCGAAAACATCGAAAAACACAATGGAAATCGACGGTTTCTACCGCTCGGGGCCCTCTTGGGAGGCCTCTGGGGAAGCCTCTTGGGGCGTCTTGGAGGCTTCTTGGGCCGTCTTGGGCCAATCTTGAGCGTCTTGGGCCCATCTTGGGGCGTGCCGGGGCCCTCCGGAGCCGTCTTGGGGGCCTCTTGGGGCTTCCTTGGCGCGTCTTGGGGCCTCCCGGGGCGGCCCGGGGCGGCCCGGGGCCAGCCCGGGGCGGTTTCGGTGCATTGGGGCCTGCGCCCTTCTGGCACGCACTGGGCCCTGCAATGTAGTAGAGACTAGGGCTGACCCGTGGACTACGTCCTCTTGCGGGAGGAATCGGTGGTGCCGCCAGGCGCATTTGACAAGGTCGGTCCCCATGTTCGCCTTCCACATATCGCTGTGAAGCGAGAACGCCCAGTGGTCACGGGCGTCGTGTCCAAGCAACTCTGGGTCGACGCTCGCCACTGCCAGGAGGACGAGATCGAACGCGAGGGATGATAAAGTATGTCCGCGGCCGGGGTGCCGAGGCCTCAGCACCCGCCCCCTGGGACGCGGACATGATTCGACACGGTCCGCGGCAGGGGTGCGAAGGCCGCCGCGCCCGAGCTCGGGGCCGCGGGGAAGATTTAACACGCCACCCTTGCGTCAAATGACGTCCTCGTCTCCCCGAGCTGGGCGGTCCTGAAGGCTGGGCGGAACAGTCTTGGCTCGGAGTCTGGTTTTTCACGCATGCAATGCGCCTTGTTTCGGCGGTGGACAAACCTCCCTTTAGTAAACCTCCCTTTAGCGAAAACGACCTAGGACCGAAACCGACGGACCTGGACCCGCAAAAATAACGGTCGCGACGCCCTCTCGCGAACCGAGAACGGCCAATTCCTTAATCGACGTGTCAGGGTAGGAGGTCTGTCCACCCCCGATTGTTCTTGTCCCTCGCCCTGTGGTTTCCTGGAGATACTCTTGGATCGTCTCGGGGTCCACATGTTGGGGGGTCTTTGGCCGTCAAGGGCTCCCTTGGGGGTCATGCCCGGGGTTCTCTTGGTAGGGGGCCACATGCGAACCCTACCCCTACCCCCCACGAGTTCTGAGGGGGAGGGTGGGGTTCACTTGGCTCGGGAGCTCCCGAACGAAGTGACCCCCCCCCTCAGAAATCGTGGGGGTAGGGGCAGGGTTCGCATGTGGCCCCCTACTTGGGGTGAACTGGGGCCTCTTGGGGGCCTCCCGAGAGCCCTCAGAAGCGTGTCGGGGGTCATCACAGGCCCCTCTTGGTCGCTCTGGGAGCCTCGTTGGGGCCTTCTGGGGGCCGTCTTCGCGACGCCTTAGAGCCTTAAACTATCTGGAGCCGTCTTAGCGGCCTCTTGGGCCGCCTTGGGATATTCTTGGGCTTTCTTGCGGCCCCCCTGAGGGCCTCCTGGCCCGTCTGGGGCAACTGTGGAGCGCCCCTGTGGCCGTCCTGAGCGGTCGAGAGTCCGACAGACAGGCGATCAAGAATCAATCCTCCAAAAACCGGCGGAACATCGTTGCTTGTTACCTCTTGGGGCTCTTTCGGGAACCCTCTGGGAGCGCTCTTGGAGCGTCTTGGGAGCTTCTTCGGCCTCTTGGGGGTCTCCAGGGAGCTGTCAGAGGAACTTTTGGAGGTCTGGGGCCCTCTTGGCCCCTCTGACCTTCGTGGGATCTTCTTGGCGACATATGTGAAGCTTCCTACTGGTTTTCTGGGGCCGTCTTGGCGCCCTCTTGGACCGTCTTGGGGTCCTCTTGGGCCGTCTTGGGAACCTCCATGGGGCCTCTTTGGCCGTCTGGGGCCACTGTGGAGGGCCCCGGTCGCCGTCTTGGGCGATCGGGAACCCGAAAAGGCGATCAACCAAAAATCCTTCAAAAACTTACGGAAGGTTGTTCATTATTAAATCAGGAGGGTCTCTCAGGAGCTCTCTGGGAGCGCTGTTGGGGCGTCTTGGGGGCTTCGTCGGCCTCGTGGGGGCCCTCCAGGGCTGTCAGAAGCATGATGGGGGTCTCAGGCCCCTCTGGTTCCCCCTTAGGGCCTCGTTGCGGCCGTCTTGGGGCCCTGATGACGACCTCTTGGAGCGTTCTTGGGGCTCTCAGAGCCCCTCTTTGCGCCCTCTTGCGCCGTCTTGGGGTCCTCTTGAACCGTCTTGGGGCCCTATTCCGGGCCTCTTGGATCGTCTCGGGCCACTGTGAAAACTCCTGACACCGTCTTGGGTGGTCGGGGACCCGCAAAGGCGATCAACCTCAAATCCGTCCACAACCCAAGGAAAATCCTTGATTGTTGCCTCTTGAGGCTCTCTTGGGAGCCCTCTGGGAGCGCTCTTGGGGCGTCTTGGGGTCTTCTTCGGCCGTTTCGAGGCCATCTTGGACAGTCTTGGAGCCCTGTCAGGTCGTCTTGGGGCCTCCTGAGCGTCCCGGAGCCGTCATGGGGCAATCTGAGGCCGTCTTGGGGCACTACGGAGACTCTCAGGACGGCCGGGGTGTTAATTACGCAGCCATTCGAGCCCTAGGCCCTTATCGCATGCAAATTCCCCTGCAGTGTGCATCCGTGCATCCGCAGCATCGTAAGACTAGTGTGCACCCGTGCAGCAAATCCGCATGTTCCCTGGCAGGGGAACGCGGCGACCCATCTCTGCACCATCTTGGGTCGTCTTGGGCGCCTCTTGGGCTGGAGGTCGCCCTGGGAGGAGAGATAAGGTTCTACTGCGGCCAAATGGGCTTTTGTGCGGCCTGGTGGGCTTGAGTACGGCCAAGGGTTCTCCGGAACATATGAATACTCGAGAACGGTGAAGCGAGACAGGTCTGGGGGCTTCTGAAGAGCCTCTTGGGGCATCTGAAGAGCCTCTTGGGCCCTCTGAAGAGCCTCTTGGGGTCTCTGAAGAGCCTCATGGGCCCTCTGAAGAGCATTCTTGGGGCCTCTGAAGAGCCTCGTGGGCTCCCTGAAGAGCCTCTTGGGGCCTCTGAAGAGCCTCTTGGGGCCTCTGAAGAGCCTTTTGGGGCCTTTGAAAAGCTAGCAGGAAGGGAGGCAGCAGGAGCATGCAGCGAACGGGAGGAGCCTAGCGCAAAGGGACAGGAGGAACAGTGAACGACGAGAGGAGGAGGGGCGGGAAAGGTAGGAGTGAGGAGCCAGGAGAAGGAACATGGGGGCCAGGGTGATGATGACAAGGAAGAGGGATGAAGGGAGATTGCGCATCTGATATTGACAAGTGCAAGACGAGGGGAGGATCATGACGGGGGAGGATTAGGACGAATCTGATGATGATCGTGATGCTCAGGAGGACCATTGCGTCGAGCCCGTTTTCGCACAACTTTTCCAGCGCTGCACGCACCCTCGGATATGCAGCTGGGCTTATCACGTTGAGTCACAAGCTGTTTGTTTGAATGTTACATTGAAGATTGGCACAACTACTGCTAGATTGCTTCCAACGCGCCTGGAGATGGTCCTTGATGCGGCCACTTTTCTGGGTGGGCACGCAAGCTCGTAAGGATTGCCAGGATTGCCAGAGCTACAACAGGAAACCCTTACACATCACTTACACTTGAAAGGTCAGCGCGGGCCGCAGCAAGGCCCACCTGGCCGCGCGCTGGGCCGCACAAGAACCCCGCGGGCCGCACAATAGACCAACGGGCCGAACCAAAAAAACAGCCGCCCTGGGAGGACCCGGAACCAGCCCCAAATGGCACCCGAGAGGCCTTCAGGGGCAGCCCCAGGGCGCCGGAACCGTGTGAGGAAACGAGGCCGCGCTTCCTCACATGGTTCCGGCGTCCAGGCGCAGGGCCAGGATCTCGAGGGCCCTGGGCCGCAGTAGGAGAGCGTGGAACCGCCTCCAGATGGCACCCCGGAAGCCGCCTGGCCCGGCCTTGGGCCGTCTTGGGGCCGTTTTCGGCAGTCCAGGGGCACTGAGGAGCTGCGCTGAAACCCTCGTCGAAGGCCTCTGGGCCCAGCTTGGGGCGATTTTGGGAGCTGTTGGGCCGTCGCGGCCGCTGCAAGGGCCCAAGAGCCGGGTTTGCTCGAAATGTCGGACAACCCGGTTGGAAATATTGTATGTTTGCGCTGGAAGGCCTTGCATGGCGTATTCTTGGAGCGCTCTGGGAGCCTTTTGGAAAGCATTGCGGCCGTCTGGAGGCCGCCTTGGGCGGGCCCTCTGAGGCAGTCTGGACGCCATCCTGGGTTATCTTGAGGCCGTCTTCGGCCGTGTCGGAGGCGTCTTCGGCAAACTTCGCAGCCTCCTGGACTCGTTTGGGCCGTCTGGGAGACGCAATCTCTCCCTGCGGGCCCTCCCGGCAGGCCCCCCTGGGCGCTGCCACCAAAGCATTGCACCACGCGCTGCTCCTGGTATTGTAGGACAAACGAGTGTGAATCCGTACGTAGATTGAATCCACAGTTTGCCAAACCTGGGGCTCGCAAAACGTAGATTTAATCCACAGAGCAGGGCGTCGAAGCCGGACGGTTCGTGGGAGCTCGTGGAGAGGGAGGGGGGGGGGGGGGGCAAGGGCGCAGGTGGACCTCGGAGCGCATGAGCGTGCCGCGGCAGCGACTCCGTGGAGGAAGGAATGAGGTGAGTTCCGACAAGCTGCGCTGTTGTTCTGGACACCGCGTGGAACGCTCAACCGTGCACGATCAGCAGACTGGAAATCGCATCGGCCGATTCTGGACCAGGATCGGCGTGGAGCCATTGATGCCGGCGCTGAGGTCGCCGCTGCGTCGACGCGACGCGAATCTGCGCACCCCTCTCCACTGTTCGGTGAAGAGGGACAAGAACTTCGTTCTCAGGTGGCGCTAAGACTGGGCGGGCAGCGGGGAAGATGAACGGTACGAGGAGGAAGGAGAAGAGAGCGAGCGCTCTGGGAGGCGCGGAGATGCGCCCCCTCTGCCTCGGACGCGGCCCAACCGATCCCATGTGTGATAGGCGATCCCCCGACGACCTCCTGGCTCTGGAGGGCCGCCTCTGGCTCCAAGCGTGCGTCTTGCAGTGAGGCGAGGAGGCCGCCACAGGAGAACGCTGGTCCGCTGGAGGTGGGTGGGGCCGTTCCTGAGCCACGTCCCGTCAAGCTGTGAGCGGGGCGCCCTGGTCCTCCACTATGGCTGGGCACCACTACTGCGCCATGACGTTCTTGCTGGGGCGCACGCTCTGTACAAGGTCCTGCATCACCTCCCTGACATCCGGAGCCTCCTGGAGACTTGTCCGGGGGCTGAGGGGCCAGTCTTGGGATATGTTGGGTGTCTACTGGGCCGTGTCGGGGGCAGCTTGGGTCCTTCTGCGAGGCTGCCTGGGGCCTCTGGGAAGCCTCATGTGGTATTTTAGAGGCATCTGGGGCCGTGTTTGGGCTGTCCCCCAGAGTTCCTTTTGGAATCCTCTTGGAATCGCCTTGGAGCCTTCCTGAGGCGTCCTTGGGGCTCTCTAGGGCATGGAGAATTTCTTGGGGCCGTCTTGGAGGGCACATGGGGCTCGGCGATCGGGCGCTCTCTGGCCATCTTGAGGCCCTTTGAGGCCGTCTACCAGGGCCTATCTTGGGAGCCTGATGGGCAGCGATGGGACGATCTGGGAGGCGCTGGGAGCCGCATGGGGCCGCTCTTGGGGCGAAATGGGGAGAACCTGCAAATCTTTGAAAAACTACGAAGAATCTACGATTTGGGCCTCGTGGGGGCCCCAGAGCGCCGGGAGCCGCCACTGGCCGAGCTGCGGCAGCACAATCTCGCGCGCACTGACTCGAGCATTGTAGTCTAGATGACGTTGGGCTCCAGCTTCGCCTCCCACATCTCGCCCAGCAGCGCCAGCGCCCGCTGCCACTGCTCGCCCGTCTCGCACGCGCTGGCCCCAGCGCTGTAGCTGATGACGTTGGGCTCCACCTTCGCCTCCCACATCTCGCTCAGCAGCGCCAGCGCCCGTTGCCACTGCTCGCCCTTCCCGCACGCGCTAATCCCAGCATTGTAGCTGATGACGTCGGGCTCCAGCTTCGCCTCCCGCATCTCGCTCAGCAGTGCGAGCGCCCGCTGCCACTGCTCGCCCTTCTCGCACGCGCTGATCCCAGCGCTGTAGCTGACTAGGGCAGACCTGTGGACTCCGTCCACGACATCAGCTCGACGTGGCGAGGGGTCTCTAGGCAAGCGCGGGGGGGTGCGGCTGCAGGGCCGAAAGGCAATCATGATGGCGTCGGGCTCCAGCTTGGCTTTCCACAACCACATCTCGCAGTGCAGCGCCAGGCCCCTCCTCCTCCTCCTCCTCCTGCTCCTTCTCCTCCTCCTCTTCCACCTTCTCCTCCTCTTTCGCTCGATTCTCCATGCCCTCGGTCGGCAATCGTCGATCCTACGACGACTCTCCCCAACAGAGAAACATCGAAGGCCCTCGGAGCGTCCAACATTGTTCTTTTGTGCCTTCGATATGCCGGTCGCCTCTCGTCCGCTCCCCCCCTCCTGGAAGCAATTCTGAGGCCACTTAGGGCTTCGTGGGGGCCGTTTGGGGATCTCTTGGGGCGTTTTTGCCTGCGATATGCCTGTCGCCTCTCGTCCGCTCCCCCGCTCCTGGAGGGAATTCTGAAGCCACTGAAGGCTTCGTGGGGGCCGTTTCGGAGCCTCTTCGGCCTTCTTTTGGGCCTCCCGGGGGGGCTCTTAGGGCCCTCTCGGGCCGTCTTGGGTGCCTCTTGGGCCGTCTTGGGGCCGTCTGAGGCCCGCCTCGGCGCCTCTTGGGCTGTCTTGGGCCGTCTTGGGCCGCTCCTGGGGCCGTCTTGGGTGCCTCTTGGGCCGTCTTGGGCGCCTCCTGGGCCGTCCTGGGGCCGTCCTGGGGCGTCTTGGGACCGTCTTGGGGCCCTCCTGGCCCGTCTTGGGGCTCTCTTGGGATCCTCTTCGGCCGTCTTGGAGCGGTCTGGAAGACTTCTTGGGCCGTCTTGGAGCGTCGGGAAGCGGAAGAGGCGAGGAGGCCGAAAACATCGAAAAACACAATAGAAATCGACGATTTCTGTCGCTCGGGGCCCTCTTGGGAGGCCTCTTGGGAGGCCTCTTCGGGCGTCTTGGACGCCTCTTGGGCCGTCTGGGGCGAATCTCGGGCGTCTTGGGCCCATCTTTAAGCGTGCCGGGGCTCTCCGGGGCCGTCTTGGGGGCTTCGGGGGGCCCTCTCGGCGTGTCCTGGAGCCTGCCTGGGCGGCCCGGGGCGGCCCGGGGCCAGCCCGGGGCGGTTTTGACCCATTGGAGCCTGCGCCCTTCTGGCACGCACTGGGCCCTGCAATGTAGTAGAGACTAGGGCTGACCCGTGCACTAGGTCCACTTGCGGGGGGAATAGGTGGTGCAACCAGGCGCATTTGATACGGTTGGGCCCCGTGTTCGCCTTCCACATCTCGCTGAGAAGCGAGAACGCCCGGTAGTCACGGGCGTCGTGTCCCAGAAACTCTGGGTCGACGCTCGCCACTGCCAGGAGGACGAGATCGAACGCAGGGGCAGCATATTACGTACAGTTGGGGCGTTGACCTAAGGAATCCTAAACAAGAAACGAGGCCCCTTTTATCCATGAGTTAAACTTCGGCTTCCCATCGAAAACCTAAGGAAAACCTTAGGCAAGCTGTGAAACAATCAAGGAACACCGAGCCCCTCCCCAACGAGAAGGGTGCCTTCTTCAGCGCCCCGACCGTACGTCCGCGGCCGGGGTGCCGAGGCCTCAGCACCCGCCCCCTGGGACGCGGACATGATTCGACACGGTCCGCGGCAGGGGTGCGAAGGCCGCCGCGCCCGAGCTCGGGGCCGCGGGGAAGATTAAACACGCCACTCTTGCGTCAAATGACGTCCTCGTCTCCCCGAGCTGGGCGGTCCTGAAGGCTGGGCGGAGCCGTCCTGGCTCGGAGCCTGGTCTTTCACGCATGCAATGCACACTGCTTTTTGGGGCCGCGGTCAAGGTTTAACACGCCACCCTTGCGTTGCGTATCGTCCTCGTCTCTCCGAACTCAGGGGCCGCCCCGTAAGAGAAGTCTGCCTCGCCCTCTTGGGTCGAATCGGGGCCTTTGGGGGGCCTCCTGGGAGCCCTCAGAGACATGTTGAGGGTCACGGGCCTCTCTTGGTCTCTCTTGAGGCCTCGTTGGGGCCTTCTGGCGGGCGTCTTCGCGACGTCTTGGGGCCTCCTTGGGCCTCTCTGGAGCCGTCTTGACGGCCTGTTGGGCCGTCTTGCGGTCTTCTTGGGCTGCCTTGGGGCCCTCTTGAGGGCCTCCTGGGCCGTCTGGGGTCGATGAGGGAGTCCCCTGAGGCCGTCTTGAGCGGTCGAAAATCCGAACAAGCGAGCAAGCTAAAATCATTCAAAAACTAAGGGAAATCCTGGATACTTGCTTCTTGAGCCTCTCTCAGGATTCCTCTTGGCACCTCCTGGGGCGGATTTGGGGCCTCTTGGGGGGCCTCTCGAAAAATGTCAGTGGCACGTTTGAGGTTTCGGGTCCCTATTCTCCTCTCTTGGAGCGTCGTTGGGGTCTTCTTGGCGACCTCTATGAGCCTTCTTGGGGCTCTTTGGGGCCGTCTTGGCGCTCAATTGGGCCGTCTTGGGGTCCTCTTGGGCCGTCTTGAGGCCCCTTGGGGCCCCTTCAGGGCCTCCTGGGCCGTCTGGGACCGATTTGAAGGCCCCTGAGGCGGTCTGGAGCAGTGGAGAACCCCAAAAGGCGAGCAAGCTGAAATCAGTCGAAAACCATCAGAAAATCATTGAATAGAGCATCTTCAGGCTCCCGGGGGTCCCTTTGGGGCTCTCTCTCTCGCGGCTGAATTTGGACCTCGTGGAGGCCTCCTGGGAGCCCCCACAGGACTGTTGGGGGTCTCGGGCGGAGCATTCGTGGGCCTCTCAGAGCCTGTCTTGGTACCATCTTGCGCCGTCTTGGGGTCCTCTTGAACCGTATTGGGGCCCTCTTTGGGGCCTCCTTGGGTCGTCTCGGGCCACTGGAGGGCCCCTGTTGCCTTCGTGGGCGGTCGGGGACCCGAAAAGGCGATTAACGTACAATCCTTCAAACACTCAATGGAAATATGCCTCCCAGACCCCTCCAAGGAACCCCAAGAGGGCCCAAAGACCCCCAAAACGAGCCCCAACAAGGCCCCAAGAGTGGCCCAAGAGGCCCCACATGGGGCCCTCAGAGAGCTCTTAAGCTCAGGATAGCCTCCGACAGCCTCTAGCCGAACATGGCTCAAAATAGCCTCCAAGACGCCTCAAGAAAGCCTCCGATCGTGTCCGGATGGGCTGGTGGAGACGCGCGAAGCATCAAGAATTTGGGTCATGCGTTTGCCGCGCCCTGCGACCACCTGTCCCTGGACATGCTCACTAAAAAGTGCCTCAAGGCACATTCTGGGGCCTTCGGTGGAGCTCCCCATGAGCCACGAAAAATGCGAAGGGCGCACCGAAGTGAGTGGAACCGCATGCGGGCACTGCCACTGGGGCCTTCGGCGGAGCTCCCCATGGTGCCACGAAACGTGTGAGGTGTGCGCGGAAATGGGAAGGCGGAATTGCATGCGGGCGCTGCCACTGGGGTCGTCGGTGGTGCTCCTATGGAACCGCGAAACGTGCGAGGGGTGTGACGAATGGCCATGCGGAGGGCAGAAGGAGGGATGAGGAGGAGAGGAGGTAAGTGAGGACGCGGAGCGCTCTCGTCAAAACGACGACCCAACACCACAGGATGGTTGGGACCAACACGAAATCCCACAAACAATGAGAGGGCCCTGCCAGGGTGGACCCGTGTGTGAAGCATCCAAGGCAGGCAGACGGAGCTATCTATTGCTCAGGATGATTAACTGCCTTTCGGGGGGGAGAAGTGCAGAGAGAACGCGAGGGTGGGGCGGCCCGTGATAAGAGCGTCTCTTCCTGTCCGACGCCCTGCGAATATCATTCGCAACCGCTCGCGTATCGCATAGAATTCCATGGCCTCTTCATGTCCCATCCCTCATCTGCTCATCCTTTTCATGAACCTCCTCCTCATCCTCCTCCATGCTGGTCATTGTTCATTCCTGTGGAAGGCGTTCCAGCAATGCTGCGGTGATGGTTGAAGTGGTTGAGAGGAATACTGGGCGCGTAACAGGGGCCTGGATGACGCAGACTGATACCCTTCCTCGCACCCCTCTGGAAGACCCCAACACCACGATGGACCTGACCAGAAACGCACGCGAAGCTTGACTGGCTGTTGCGTGCTCACTTCTGTCTGAACGTAGGCCCCAAAACGAAAAGACGGCACATGCGGCGACGTCGTCGAGCTACGCTTGGATGAATGTTGGGTTGTTTTCTGGTAAACTGTTTGGGGCTGAAAGAAGCGGGCCGTGGACGAAGGCTTGAGCCCCGAAAACGGAAGGGAAGAGGAGAGAGAGGAGGGACAGGGGAGGAGTGAGGGAGAAGGGACGAGGGAGGAGGCGAGGCGAAGCGAGGCGAGCGCGCGAGTTCGGTCTGGCGGGACCGGCCCTCACAGGGCGGCGCGGGGGGGCCGGAGCCCTCAGGAGACGCGTTGGGGGCAAAAGTCGGAACCGGAGCCAAAAGCGGAGAGATGGACGGGAACCGGAGTCGGAAAGGTGTGAACAGGAGTCGGAGAAACGACCAGAGTGGGCAGAACACGTAACGCTGGAGTCGGGGAAGCATTCCAGATCCTATAGGTTGTAGTGGGCGTAGGCGTATTGTATAAAATCATATCCTAGATCCCTCCATAACTGTTGAACTGCTGCAATTGGTAACCATTGGTTGTTGTGTTCCTGGTCGTCGCGGTCTTCACACATGCCCTTGGCGCGTAAGAAATGCATGATGTCGTCTGCCCATCGACTTCGTTACCCTCCGTGCCGCCGGTGCGCTGGGCGCGGGGTTTCCATGAGGCAGCTAAGAAAGTCCAGCTGTCGCAATCGTGTGTCGCCACACGGGATGTTCACTTCCATTTCTGTCTGAAATATAGAACAACCCATTCTTCAAATTGGGCTCGGGAAGCATGGGTGGCTTCGCGCGTGGCTCGTCGAATGTACTCGGCCCATGGTTCCTTTCCGTCATCATTCCTCTCGTCGCCGTTGCTGGCTGTGTAGTTCGGGTTGTTTGCTGTGTCGGCGTCGGTCATGTTGTGGTGGCGGTCGTCGTCGGAGGTGTCGGGCGCGTGCTGGCGTTGTTCGTTGCGTCTCCGCGGTACTCCCGCGACAAGCCTGAGCATTTGCCGATGGAAACGCCTGAGAATAAGAAGCACCTCTTTCGTCAGAGTCCAGGGTGAGCAGCCGTACAACACGGATGGCGTGACAGTGCCATTGAACAACCTCAACCTACTATGGAGCGGGAAGCGTTTGTTGGTCAATTCGTAACGAAGCTAATTGAAACGGGCCCACCCTGCGGCAATCCTGTTGTGCAACTCTGTGTCATGAAATTCGTGAACAGTAAGCTTTCTTCCCAAGTACTTCGTTCCGTGGCTGGAATGTAGGATGCTGATGCTGTCGCCGTTGATGTCGGCATGGGTGATTGTTATCCCCTCTTTCCGGCGAGTGTTCGTCAGGATCTTCGTCTTTTCTGGATGTAGTAACAGACCAAATTTAGCTGCGTGGGTTTGTACGTCACGAAGTAAGCAGGTGAGATGTCTTAGGTTGGTGGCGTACAACAAGCCGTCGTCGGCGAAACGCAGATTTGTAATCCGCGCTTGTGCTGAAAATCCAAGGTGGACCCCGAATTTCTTTCGTAACCAAACAGGTTTTACTTGTCTGAACACGTGCTCTAAGACGGCGTTGAAAAGGAAAGAGCTCCGCGCGTCTCCCTGTTTAACGCGCCGTTCGATATTGAAGGACCTGCTGTTGGTATCCGTCCGAACTGTACCTGTTTGGGTGCTATATAAGTGTTGCAGGAAGGTGATGTAGGCGGGACGTGTATGTTCCTGTCGTAGAGCGTCCCACATAAAGTCGTGGCCAACGCAGTCAAACGCTTTCTTGAAATCTACTGCGGCGGCCCAGAGCGGCAGCTGCAATTCGTGAGAGCTATCATGAAGCATTGTTGGGGTGAACAAGCGGTCCTCTGTACAGTTGTTCTTGCGGAAATCTCTTTGGTCTGGGCATTGTTGCGCGCCGAACAAGACGCTGAGCCTGTTGCAAAGGAGGCGAGACATCAGCTTATACATCAGAAGGACGATGGCAATTGGTCTGTAACTGCCTGGTTGCTTGGGGTCACCAGACTTGTGCATTACAGTGATGGTGGTGCTCTTCCACTGGTCTGGCGGAGGGCGATCCGGCTTGATGGTGTCGTAGATGGCATTGTAACGTGGTGCCTCCTGCTTTGAGCAATTCTGTCGTGAGCCCAGCGGTGTCGCTGCACCTGCCGTTCTTGAGTTGTTTGATTGCTTGGTGGAGCTCGCTTGCTGTGAAAGGCGGGATGGTCGAGTCGTCGTGCGTCTGTAGGTGGGTGTTGCCCGTGCCGGCTACGCGGTGCGGGTCCTTGTACAACTTCGCATATACAGTCGCGAATACGTATGGTATGCTTTGTCTATCTGTCCCGTCGATACCTTCAGCTGTGGTCAGTGATGGGACCATACTTTTGTGCTTGCTGGTTTTCAACCAGATATTTTCTTCTGTCCTTTGAATTGGCAGACAATCTCCTCGAGCTCGGCATTCATCTCGGCACGTTTGATAGCCCCAGTCAATCGAAAGATTTGTTTGCTAAGGGATCTTCCTGCAATTGTGTCTCGTGGTGCGGTTACGCGTTTTTGTTGGATGAGTGCCTTGAGCCGTGCTGTCGGTCCGTCGTTGGCGTGTCCTTGAGGGTATCCGGCTGATTGTTCTTGGTGTTCCTAGTAATCCTTGCGCGCAAGCTTGAGCCCTTCACCAATGTCATGGTACCTACTGTCCAAGTCGGCGTCGTGGTTGTGGTGGCTCAAATGCTGTCGCAAGCATTACTAGCAAAATGGGTCGTCGGCTGGGGGATGGGATCGCGTGCCGCGGTGCGGTTGCGTCCGTTTCCTCTTTCTCTTCGTCGTGGCCTCAAGGTCCATCTTGACGTGCACAGCTAGTTAATCGGATCCGAGGTCTGGAAAGTTGGAGGCGTACGAGCCGACCACTTGGTATCGTCGTGCCCTGTCTACCAAAATGTAATCAATGTGTGACTGTATCGGGTTTTTGCCACTGCTTGTGTAGGTGAACAAATTGTGGTCGCGTTTGTGGAAAAGTGTGTTGCAATCATCATTTTCCGTGTATTAGACCATGCACGGAGCCATGTCCCTTTTGCACAAGCCCAAACCAAATTTGCCAACAGTATGTTTCCGGCTCATGTGATCTGTTCTTTCGTCGTCGTCGTCCCCCTCATCAGCATGTATATTGGCAGGCTTCTGCCCACTTGCGCATTGAAATCTCCAGCAATAATACGTGTCCGCTTGGATTGCACGGCGTCGTCGTGAATCGCTCCCAAATGGTCGTACATATGCTGTATGTGTATATCGGCGTAGCCGGAGTGGGGGAAATATGCCGTCACGACCCTGATGTGCTGCTTGGGGAAGTTGATGTCGATGTAAGCGACTCGCTCGTTGATGGCTTCGAAACATTTGACCAGTTGGACGTGTCGCCAATGAACGAGAAATGCAACTCCACGTGACGCATCCGTATGGTCCGATGCTGCGAATAAATGCTTCCCGCGTTTTGTGATCCACATCTCACGAGATTCCGTTCTCCATGTCTCGTTGAGGGTAAGCACATCCCAATGTACGCCGTCCAATTCGTGCAACAGTGCATCTATCGAGTCATCAGTTGTGCGGTTTCTTACGTTTCTGTGAACGATGGTGAATAGTTGGGTTGACGATGGATGCGGTGTTGGAGTATGCTGGTCGTGTTTACCACCGTCATCGCTCTCCCGTTGGTGGTTTCGGTGTGTGCTGACGGGGACGTCGCCGTCGACTGTCTTGTATTTGCCTCGTCCTCCTCCAGTGCTTCTCAGGTTGGGCTGGTGTTGCTGCTCACTTGTGCTATTGTTGCTGCTGTCCGGTAGTGAACGGTGGGGTTGGTCGATGGTGGGAGGAGGGAGGAGGCGGAGGGAGGATGGAGCGAGGAGGGAGGAAAGCAGAGAGAGAAGGGAGGGGAAGAGGGAAACGTGAGGGAGGAGAAAGAAGCGAGAGCAGGAACAGGAGGAGAAGAGGCTAGAAGATCCAAGATATGTAGAAGCCCTTCTTCGGGGCCTCGGGAGGTCCTCTTGGGGCAATCTCCTGGGCGGAGAGAAGAGGGAGAAGGGTAGAGAGAGGACAGGGGAGGAGTGTGTGGAAGGTTGAGGATGATGATGAACAGGAGGGAAAGAGGAAGAACGGTCCGGGACGTTGTGAAGCACTTGCTCGAGGCATCTGGGGCCTTCTCTGGGCCCTCCCGTGGGCTGGAGCCTCTTGGGTGGACTTTGGGATATTATGGTGCTCTGTTTGGGCGGCTCAGGACGCCTTTGCGGCCTCGTGGGCCGGCTCGACGTCTCCTGGGGCTGCCTAGGACTCTACAGGATCCCTTTGGGAGGCGTTTGGGAGCGACCCCCGGTCATGGCGGAGCGTCTCGGGACCCTCCTGGGGTCATCTAGAGCTGTTTTCGATGCCTTTGCTCTTGGGGGCTCCTGTGGGGGCTGCTTGGTGGTATTGGAAGCCTTCTTGAAAGCTGTTGGGGCCTGGAATGGCCTGGCGGAGACTCTTGCTGATAAGACTCGCTGGAAAACAAACGAGATTGAACAACGGTTCAATTGTGTTGGTATGGGCCCTCTCGGGTACCTCTAGGGGTGCTTTTCGGGCCATATGGGGCCATTTGGGGGGTATCGTGGAGCCATCTTCGGGCTATCGGAGAGTGCTGGGACTAGTGCCGTCAAGAATGGCTCTGGGGAGTGATTTGGAAATGTCTGGATCCTTTTGGGGAGGCTGCACTGGCCAATCAGGAAAGACCTCCCTCGCACGCGCTGGGGCACAGCATCCTAGTACTGATGACGTCGGGCTCCAGTTTCACATCTCGCATCTCGCCGAGCAGTGCCAAAGCCTTCTGCCACTGCTTGCCCTTCTCGCACGCGTTGATCCCAGCGCTGTAGCTAAGTGGGGCTGACCCGAGAACCACCGTTCACGAAATCCGCCGACCCTGTCGGCGTGTGTGAGGGCCTTGTCTGTTCGAGTCATCGTCTCCGTCAGTCGTCGTCTCCGTCGTTCCATTTCACTGCACACTCCTCCTCAAACCTGTCAGCGAGAGAAAAATCTAGCAATGTCGTAATCGAGTCGAAGAGAAGCCCCTTCCCTTTGATCCCTCGTCGGGGGGGGTCGTGGGGGAAGTAAAGGGGAAGGTGTGGGTCATCCAGGAATCCCAACCGACTGGGATCAACTGGTACTGTTTCCAACCAGCTCGAGAAGACAAACTGGCACGAATTCCAACCGACCGAGTAACCTCACTGTATGATTATATGGGGGCGATATTAGCATATCCTAAAACCGAATCATATGTTTAGGTGTGCACATGCATTCCAGAATATAAGATAAATGCCCGGGTTGGACTTTGTATCAGCTTTGTCCGGGGATGCTACTGCAAGGGCTTGGCTTAAGGGCTTCAGGGTTTCAGGGCTTACGGGTTTATGAGTTTGAGAGCGTATGTGTTTGAAGGTGTAAGGAATTTAGGGTTTCAGGGCTTTCGGGTTTTCAGGATTGATTAACAGTGTAAAGTGTGTCAGGGTAATGGCTTAAGGGTTCAAAGGCTTAACGTGAGGGTTAAGGGTAAAAAGCGGGTTGAGGGTTTTGACGTGTAAGGGCTTCGGGACTTAAAGGACTCAACGGGTAGAGGGCTTAAGGGTGTAAGGATTTAAGCGTCTAAAGTGTCAAGGGTGTAAGAACTGTAATGCTTGAGCGCTTGAGAGTTTACGGGTTTAAAGGCTGAAGAGTTTGAGGGCTTAAAGCGTCAAGTGTTACAGTGGTGAAGGGTATACGGGCTTACAGTGCTTCAGGCTGTAAGGGCACAAGAGCTTAAGGATGTGAGTGTTTAACGATTTAAGGGTTTAAGGGTTTTAATGGCGTAAGGGTTTAAGGGCTTGAGTGCTTTGGGGGTAGAAAGGTGTACGGGCTTAATGGTTAAAACGTTTGGCGGTTCAGGGGCTTAAGGGCTAGAGGGAAGGAGCTGGCAAGCGAGGGGGAGGGTGAAAGGAGAGGAGGAGGAGGAGGAGGAGGGGGAGGAGGACAAGGAGGGGGGAGGAGAGGGAGGAGAAGGCGGAGGAGGAGGTGAATCAGGTGAATCAGAAAATAGAGCTAGCTCCGCGAGCAGGGGTAAAAGACTCCCCGCGAACCAGACGGCACCTGTCCAGCGCCAAGCGCAACCTGGAGTACGACGCCTCTAAGACGCCTGTGTGACTTCTCATGGAGGTTGGTTGCAATTCATTCTAAAGTGGTTGGAATTAATACCACAAAGGTTGGTATTAGTACTAAAGTGGTTGGAATTGGTTCTAGATGGTTGGAATTGGCCCCATTTCCGGATAGGGGTGGGTAGGGGAGGGGGGTCCTGGGGGGGTCCGGAGGGGGGGTCAGATACGCAGCCCCTCTGGGGGTCCCGGAGCATCCGAAAATACCAAGACAGGCCAAGAGAGCCCCAAGAGGCCCCCGAGACGGTCCAAGAGGGCCCCAAATCGCCAAACTATCGATCCAAGACGCCTTCACGCCCTCCAGACTACCCAGGAGGCCAGAGCACTCCCGAGAAGGGAGGGCCCCACGACGCAACATTCATTGGAACTCCTTTGGTTGTTTCAGGAGATGAGCGTTCTCGCCTTTTCCGCTCCCCGCCGCTGCAAGACGGCCCAAGAGGCCCACAAGATCGCCCCAAGACGCAAGACGGCCCGAGAGGCCTCCAAGAGGGGCCCCCACTCAGCCCATGAGGACCCCAAGACACCCCGCAACGCCTCCAAGACGGCCCGAGAGGCTCCCAAAACGGCTCCGAGCGTGCCCAGACGGGGGACCCGAATGGACATTTCGAGCCCTCGGCCCCGAGAGGCTCCCAGCAGGCCCCCAGAGGTCCCCAAGAGGCCCCAAGAGGCACACAAGAGGTCCACAGGAAGCCCGACGAGGCCCCAAGATGCTCCCAAGAGGCCCCCATGAGGCTCCCACGAGGCCCCGGAATTCCTGCCCAATGGCCCCTGAGAGCCTTCCGAAGAGACCACAAGAAGCATCCCTCTGGCCCATATAAGCGTCGTCGTCGCCGTCGTCGCCGCCGCCGTTGTCGCCGTCGTCCCCCTCCAGGGTCGGCGGCACCAGCCGTAAGGCCTTCGCAATCTGCTGGAACTGGCACGCGATGTGATGGCGGAAATGCTGAAGTCGTTCGTTATGACGTCGGGCCCGAGCTTGCGGCTGCTGCCGCTTGCTGTTGCTGCGTGCTGCAGGACTATGCGAACTGCTGGCTATGGCTGCTGGTGCTGCCTGCTGCTGATACCTACTGCTCTGAAAGCCGCATACGCTTCGTAGGGCCTCTTGGAGTCTCTTGAGCCATCTCGGGGCCCTTTGGGGGGGCCTCTGTGGGTCTCTGGCGACATCTTGGGGGCGTCTTGCGACGCGTACGGGCGGCCCGTCCGTGGGGGTGGTCTGGCCCGACCGTCCCGCTGCCGCGGTCAGCCGGTAAATTCCACACTGCCCGTCGATTTGGAAAAGAAGGCGCTTGGCTCCAGCTTCGCTTCGCACATCCCGCTGAGCAGCAGCAACGAGTGCTGCCATTTGCCTCTCTTGTTACATGCTGTCATTCCCAATACATAGCAGACAACGTTCGGTTGCAACTTCGCTCTGGTCACCTCGTTGAGCAACAACAATGCGTGCTCCCACTGCGACCTGTTCCCGCATGCTCTAATGGACTGAAAGTAGTCGTGGAAGCTTGCAAGCGCGAGTGCAGTGCGTCCCAAAGCTGGCCCGGATAGACCACACATGGCTTAGCGCTTCGCGGTTCCACGATCATTGGCGTAGGCTCTCAAAGCCACAGGGCTCCATTGAGACTTAGTCTTTCCCGACATACCAAAGATCTGCATCGTCGGCGTACAACTGCAGTGGCTCTTGAAACGCTACAGCTGATGCAATGATCAGGGAGCTCAGAGCGCATTCAACCAAAAACTAAAAACTGAGCCGAATTCGCGTCACTCAGGGTTACCCGTGGTGCTGCCGTATGACGAGAACAAGTGTAGATAACGCGCCTGTATTGAAGCCAGAAAGCGAAGACTGCATCTCGCCGAAAGCACTTCACACGTGATGGCACCAGCTGGAATGCACAGGTTCAGCGCCTCCAGATGGCAAAGCAAAAAAAAACGGATGGACGATATTCCCATGGTAGAGGACTCACATGTGAGACTGGAAACCAATGAGTCGAAATGCGCATCAGCAAGGGGTAAGAAGGACGCCCCTACCATACTCCCACGACGCGCATGTTTCAATGACAAGTGACGCGACGGACTACCTGCCGCATTAGTTCCCACCTCTGGCACCACGACAGCCCCACACCTTCCTCCTTTGGGTTCGTCCACTCCCTTTAAGAAACAGCCCCTGTCCTCCCCTCGTGTGTGTCATGATGTTCCTCTTCCTCCTCATCATCATCATTCTCCTCGTCCTCCTCGCCATGATGACTATCATCGCCAGCATCGCTACCCTGCGGGACCGTATACATGCTCCTCCTCCTCCTCCTCCTCCTCCTCCTCCTCCTTTGCAGGGGGGGGGGGGGGGGGGGGCGAATTGCCGGCCGCGGAGCCGAGGTCCTCCGTCAGCCCGCCAGGGCAGCAGACGCTCGTCGCCCCCAGCGCGGCGACGTCTGTGCAGTGGCCTGACCCCCCCTCTCCTTGGCCTCCCCCTGAACCCTCGCGTTCGCAGCGATCGCCGTCCACGGAAGCTGGCTCCAGCGCTCGAGGACCAGACCCTCGGAGCGTCTGCCCTTTGGAGAGCTGCCCGTGGGTTTGCCCCGCCCGGGCACAGTTCACCACCCCTCGGGCCCCGACAAGACCTGCTCATGCCCAAACCTCTCCCTTGAGTGGTCGGCTGCTGGTGCAAAGATCCCAACCGCCAGCAGGCTTACCACCCGTGGACTCGCACAGATGCGCAGCGGGCCCGGGAGGAGAGGAGGAGGAGGAGGAGGAGGAGGAGGACGAGGAGGAGGACGAGAAGGAGGACGAGGACGAAGAGGAGGAGGAGGAGGAGGAGGACGACGACGAGGAGGAGGAGGGAGGAGGAGGAGGAGGGGAGGAGGAGGAGGAGGAGGAGGAGGAGGAGGAGGAGGAGGAGGAGGAGAAGGAGGAGGAGGAGGAGGAGGAGGCAGGGGGCCCGCGCGCCCCCAGCGCGCCCCAGCAGAGATCGGGCCCCTGGGGCGCCCGAGGGCCGCGCCCGAGGCCAGGGAGCTCGACGCGACCCTGGCGCGGCCCCCAAGAGGGCCCCGAGGCGGCCCAACAAGAGGACCCCAAGACGGCCCAAGAGGGCCCCAAGACGGCCCAAGACGGCCCAAAAGGCGCCCAACAAGAGGGCCCCAAGACGGCCCAAGAGGCGCCCAAGAGGCGCCCAAGAGGGCCCAAGGACGGCCCCAAGAGGGGGCGGCCCAGATGGGGAGCCCGACGAGAGACTTCGACGCGACCCTGGCGCGGCCCGTTCGGCCTTCGAACAGAAGGTCGGGAGCCCGCCGCGCGCAGCGATGCTGGGTGCGCTTGCGCCTCACCTGACATCCTATCCCTCCTTCCCCTCCCTTCCAATGGCGCTGGGCTTGTCTCTATCCGCGGACGAGTGTGCTAGCCGACGTGCGACTCCCACGGAAAGACCACTTCGTTTTATGCGCATGGGCGAAAGCGCCCCGTTCTGAACGACGGGAGAAAGCGCCGATCCAAAAAAATAAGGCCCACGCTGCAGCGTGAGCACCATCTTGGAATAAAGAACACAATCAGATTGAACAACACCAGAAACAGGAGACATAAAAAGAAACCATGTTAAAACAAAAGCATGCAAAGGGGGCGGGAGGTCTTCCAGGCAACTCCAGGGGAGGAGGATAGTAGCATTGGCATTGTCTTTTTTTTATGGTGGAGGAGGGGGAGGAGAAAGAGGAGGAGGAGGAGGAGCGAAAGTGACCAAATAAGAAGGGGGCGACGAAGCGGCCAAGAGCACGACTGAGGACGAAAGAGTGTCATCACTGATCCCGCAGCAGAGAGACTGGGCCCGGGCGCCGCCGCGTGAGCTGCGTCAAGCGGGCGGCGGCGCGCTTGGGGATTGGGCCTCCTGTCACGGCGCCCTGCAACACATGAGATCGCTCAGGGGGGAGGAGTAAGAGTAAGAGTAAGAGAAAGAGTCCCAGGACGTTGTCCTAAACAAAGCCTCTCGCCTCCCCGAGCTCAGTGGACGATGACAACGGAGACCTGAAGCGACGACGCCTGCGGAAAAGGACAACCTCGAACAAAATGTCACGACATTACAGGTACATCATCAAGCCGTCTGGTAGCTCCCCCCGAGTGCGCAGCAACGCAGACCGAAGGCAATGCTGACGCCGCCTGTCTCACGCAAAACTACATCCAGAAGGCTG
>CAUYUJ010006335.1:339086-361586 GCA_963575745.1 Prorocentrum cordatum | reverse complement strand
ACGACTACTACTACTACTACTACCACTACTACTACTACTACTACTACTACTACTACTACTACTACTACTACTACCGCTACTGCTACAACTACGACGATGAGGAGAAGGAGGAGGACAGCGTTTACCGCTCCTACTAATGTTGCTTTCCTAGAGGCTCCTAACTCCTAGGTAGGGTCGCACTGGGATAATCCTCTTCATCATCATAATCGTGTTTCTCCTCCTCCTCCTTCTCCTCCTCCTCATCTTCCTCATCCCCCTCCCCCTCCTGCCCTCCTCCTGCAAAACATCCGTTGTGTCATGTCAGTCGCTAGGCTGCCTCCAAACCTACTCGCCTTGCTGCCGAAAGACAAGACGGCCGATCGGATAGACCCCGTGAGCAGGCGACAGGCGGAAGGGCAAAGGGGAGGGGGAACGCGAGGTGGAGGAGGGAACTCGACATGGATTGGACGTCCGAATGTGCCTTCACAGCGCATTGGGGGGGGGGATACAGCGGACGCCAGTCTACAATAAACCTGCCACAAGAAACCCACCCACCCCGTGGAACCCAGGACGTCCATGGATTTTTGGTGTGGGAACGGCACGCTTCCCATCGCAAAACCAGCAAAACCCAGGAAACCCAGGGCACCCTGGAGGCCAGCAGGGAGTTTCTTGGCATGGGTCTCCACTGCACCTCCGTTGGGCCTCACGCAGAGATGGGTCGGCGCAGTGGCCGCACGAGCTGTCGTCGAGTGAGCTCAGCGGGGCCCGCGGGGCTACGAAGGCCTCAGTGATGTGCCAGGAGTCGACCGCCTTGGGCTCCCCGCGAGCGTGGCCGGGTGCTCCACGAGCCTCAGCGTGCCCGCGCTGAGTGCGAGCAGCAGTCGACAATATGCGGCCTCGAGGAGCTGGCTGGCAATGGAGAAGGAGCAGTGCGGCTTCCAAGTGGCACCGGGCCGTCACCAGAAATACTGGCCAAGCGCGAAGGGGAGGCGGGTCATCCGCCGAGTACAGCACATGTACCCTGCCCGACTATACTAGGTCGACCCTGAGCTTCAGCGTGGTTTCGTTGCTGAGGTCGCCGAGGATGCAGGCATTGAGAGGAGGGGGAAGGGTAGGAGAGAGAGAGAGAGAGAAAGAAAGAAAGAAAGAAAGAAAGAATGGAGAGGTGAAGAAGAGCAAAGGGGAAGTAGGAAGGGATGGGAAGGGGAGGGAAGAGACGGGGAAGGGGAGATGGAAGGGGCGGAAGGGGAAGCGAGAGTGAAAGAGAACGGACGGGAGCGGACGGGGGGGGGATAACGACCCAGATTTCGGACGGATCGTTCTTCCTGTCAACGGGCCACGGAGATCCTGAGCCTTTCCCGAACGGCAAGCTTCCGTCCTCGATCCACGCTTAGATCTACACTCAATCGGTCATGATCCAGAACAGATCCGACATGCGTTTGCACAACCTTAGCAGGGAATAACTGTTCACGTTACTTCGCACTAGCCTTGCGCTAATTATGGACGCAAGAATGGAAAACAACAAAAAAACGCCTGAGGCTTGGGCACCCAACCAGCCTCGACACCGCCGCCGCCCGCGCCGCCTGGCTCGTTGTCGACGAAGAGCACCTCCTGCAGCGTGCAGCCAGCGTGCGCCGCGATGGAGCGCAGGTGGGCTGCGGCCGGCGGTGCGGGGGATCCTCCTCCTCCTCCTCCTGCTCCTCCTCCTCCTCCTCCTCCTCCTCCTCCTCCTCATCATCATCATCATCATCATCATCATCATCATCATCATCATCATCATCATCATCATCATCATCATCATCATCATCATCATCATCATCATCATCATCATCATCATCATCATCATCATCATCATCATCAGCAGCATCATCATCATCATCATCATCATCATCATCATCATCATCATCATCATCATCATCATCATCATCATCATCATCATCATCATCATCATCATCATCATCATCATCATCATCATCATCATCATCATCATCCTCGAGGTGGGGAAGGGGGACGTGAGACCCTGAGATCGGGGCGTCGCTTCCTTCTCACGCCGGGCGTCTTCGCAGAATTTCGGGGTCCCTGGGGGCCCTCGCGCAGATCGGTCTGGCTTGAGGGATGCCGCAGAAAGGTGGGGTCTGCTGCTCCAGTCGCGATGTCCACGGGTTTGCACGTGCTCGCGCCGCTGGATCTCAAGGGAGGGAGGAGGGGGAGGGAGAAAGGGGGAGAGGAGGAAAAAGAAAACAAACAGAACAACAAAAATGGCGGAGAAAAAATGAGAGTGCAAGGAAGGGGAGAAGACGAGAGAGGGTTGAAAGGGAACGAAGGCAGAGCAGGCGAAGGGCGAGAAGGAGGAGAGGTGGGAGGGAGGTGAAAGGATGCGAGGGCAAGAAAAGAAGGAAGCAGAAGGGCAGGAAAAATGAAGGACGTTCAAATCAAAGCTCATCTCTGCGATGGACGCCGGCACTCCCTGCGGAGCCGTAGAAGTGTCGCGCAGATGTCTATCATGCGGGGCGCCGCGCCCCTCCCATGGGCTGGCGTCCGTCCTTCCTCCCCCCCCCAAACACTTGTTCTGGGGGGGGGGGCGCGATTACAAAGCTTCTCCCGACTCGGCCTCGACCGCCACCCGTCTTGATGGGGCCGCGGGTAGGAGAGCGAGGGCGGTCAGGGGCTCGACTTTGCGCCGATGTCTCCCCCCACCCTGCACGGTTTCCCCCGGAGCCGTAGGCGACCCGAGGAGGAGGGGGAGGAGGAGGAGGAGGAGGAGGAGGAGGAGGAGGAGGAGGAGGAGGAGGAGGAGGAGGAGGAGGAGGAGGAAGAGGAAGAGGAAGAGAGGAGGAGGAGGAGGAGGAGGGAGGAGGAGGGAGGAGGAGGAGGAGGAGGAGGAGGAGGAGGAGGAGGAGGACGGGTCGCCTAAGCCCTTCGGAGAAACACCCCACCCAACCCCCCGTGGATGTGGTGTGGGGGGGGGGGAGGACGGCTGAGTGGCACGCGGGGCGCAGATGCCCGCAGGCGGCGAAGGCGATGCCTCCAAGCACCAGCTTGCGGGCGGTGCCTCGCACGGCTCGCGGAGAAGAGGCGCCGAGGCGACACATTGGAGGATGAGGAGGAGGAGGAGGAGGAGGGAGAGGAGGGAGAGGAGGAGGAGGAGGAGGAGGAGGAGGAGGAGGAGGAGGAGGAGGAGGAGTGGTGGTGTCTTTCTGCGGTCGGCGATCACACGATTGTCGGAATCGCGGGTGCACACGCCTGCTCCGCAAGCCTTGAGGGTGCCCGAGGCGCCGGGACGGGAGTCGACACACGCCAGGTATGCTGCGAGGAGGCGAGCGAAACGACGATCCGCGGCCAGATATTAAAGTCTCAGCCGTCCCCGTAGCTGCCTGCGCCAGTTCAGGCGCAGCATCTCGCTGACAACATGCGCGCTCGTAACGTGCACGGCATGGACTCGCGCGAAGCCTAGCCTGATCCTGGATGTATGCATCGCGATTAGTCCGACGCCTTGCTCCAAACATGAATGGGTTTCGAATCGCCCACTCTCGTCCAATTGGCGTATGCATCTGATGCCTCGCTCTGCAGGCAGGAAGGGCCCTGCGCGGCATGCAGTATCGCAAGGATGAGAACTACGCTGGTCTATGAGGATGTCCCCTTCTGGCTGCAAGACAGCGCGCTCGTCACCATAGTCAAAAAAACATTCGGACCAAATACCAAACTCGAAAACACAATTAAAGCCACCGGTCAGACTTTGATGCTATCCCTCCGCCCAAGGAATGCAACGTCCTCCACCCACACCCACACACACATACGCGGGCACAACCTTCAGAAAAGGGACTGTTCAGCGCAATGATTCACCACTGTGATGCGAAAAAGGTATCCACCAACTCTTCTCTTTCTCTCTCTCTCTCTCTACATATAGATCGGTTCTCTCTTTTTCTCTCTCTCTCTCTCTCTCTCTCTCTCTCTCTCTCTCTATATATATATATATATTTCTCTCTCACTCGCAATTCTGCTAGAGTGCATAGAACTTCTTCCAGGTAGAGGAGGAAGAGGAGGAGGGAGACGGGAGAGGGAAGGAAAGAGCAAAGTAGGAGCAAAGGCACATTCCAGGCCCGGCACTCTAGTCGGATCCTGTCTTCGAGCCCTTCATGATCACCACAACGTCCACGAGATCCGACAAGGCTCGACCATCACCTGTCCCCCATGTCCTGCCCCCGCTCAAAATACTGCTGCTGGTCATCATGCTGCTGCCGCTGCTGCCACTTCTGCTGCTGTGTTGCTGCTGCTGCTGCTACTGCTACTGCTGCTGCTGCTGCTGCTCATCTATCCGTTTGGTGGATAGCATGGGCAGCCAGAACTCCCTTCACTGTCTACGGCAGCCCCGTCAGCTCACAGCACGCAGTGACATACTCCTAGCAGGCCCCCAGCAAGCCCCATCAACCAATGTCCACATCAACATCAACATCAACAGCATCATCATCATCATCATCATCATCATCATCATCAGCAGCAGCATCAGCATCAGCATCAGCATCAGCATCATCATCATCATCATCATTAGAATCGGCATCATCATCAGCATCAGCATCATCAGCAGCAGTATCGGCATCAGCATCAGCATCATCATCATCATCATCATCAGCATCATCATCATCATCATCAGCATCAGCATCAGCATCAGCATCAGCATCATCATCATCATCATCAGCATCATCACACACAGCATCAGCATCAGCATCAGCATCAGCATCAGCATCAGCATCAGCATCAGCATCAGCATCATCATCATCATCATCATCATCATCATCATCATCATTAGAATCGGCATCATCATCAGCATCAACATCATCAGCAGCAGTATCGGCATCAGCATCATCATCATCAGCATCATCATCATCAGCAGCAGCAGCAACATCATCAACATCAGCATCAGCATCATCATCATCATCATCATCATCATCATCATCATCATCATCATCCTCATCAGCATCAGCATCATCAGCATCATCATCAGCAGCATCATGACCACCGTCAACAGCGTAAGTATCAGCATCAGCATCAGCATCAGCATCATAAGCAGAATCATCACATTCAAACCACAACCGTGTCCTGACCGAGGTGCACGACTCAATCAAAGATCACACAATGCTTACCCCTGCATGCTTGCAGCCCGCCCCTACACGAACTCCGCTCATTTCTATCATCCGCCACCGCGCTTGCAGCGATTGGCGAGTGTCGGGTCTGTCCTTGCTCGCGAGCTTGCCTCTTGCGAAGCATCAGATGAAGCCCCCCGATGCATCCAACCCAACATCCTTTCCTTTGGTCCACCAAATCCCTGCGTTCTCGCCTTCCGACCAAAAAACGGTCGCAAAAACGAAAGTGTGGGTAACAGGGCCCAGTGGACCACACCCCCGCCGCCGTCCCCCTCCCTGGCCCCCCAGGCGCCCCCCCGGTGCCCGCCCGAGCGGCCAAACGCAGTGGCGGAATCGCGCGGCAGCGCAACTGGATACTTGTCCGTGCCTACCCACAGCTCAAGCAGGCATTCTAGTATCTAAAGCGCTGCCCCTTAGCGTACACATACCCTGTAGAAAGATTCACTGGTTATCAATCGAAGCTCGACTAAACCCCGAAAGTCTCATTCGGACTCCATTGGGAGCGAATATTTGCGCACAATTGAAGGATCCGAACGAGGGAACGAAAACCTTGCACGCGCTCATCCGTTCCTCTTCCTCACGGACAGCTCTTCCACGCAGCATCACCAGGCATGTCGGCTGAGCGGCCTGGGCGTTTTGCTGGAGTCTTCCGCACAATTAATGACCCGGATATTTCCATCGCAGCTAAACGAAAAGAGGGGCTTATGTTTCAAATCAGGTTCTCGATCTAGCACCGCGCATGTTCGCCTTTAAAGTTCTCAACAGGACACTTTCGTGTTGAAAACCCCCAAGAGTAAGACGCATGGACCACACATCAATTTCAAATGTGGCCATCGCCTTCGCGCCACGCACGTTCGTCTGGCATAGACGGAGGAGAGTTCCATTTCAAGAGGGGGGCCCTCGCTGAAGGCGTCCTCAGACTACATGGGGCGAAACCTGAACAATCGAAACAGTTACACGAACGGAGACTGGCTTATTTTCAAAATGGGACTCTCCTGCGAGCCTGTCTCGAATTCCTTGGCCCGGAGCCAGAACATGCACGAAAGCTACGGGGTTGTAGGGCGATATCTTTGTTGAAAGGGGCTCTCGCTTGCGACATCCTCACCTTAGACGAAAAATCTGCCAAGGACCTGCGAGGCACGAGCTGGAGTGTCCTCGGGCCCCTTGCTGAATCCCTTGAGCCTCAATCCTCAATCATGAGCATCTTTTACAAGGCCCGGACCCCACATTCTCAAATCCCCGTTGGCTCCCAGCGCGCCCAGGGAGTCTTCCCGCATGAGTTACTGTTTCGGGCCCCAAAAATAACCCATAGACGAGCCAAGAGGGCCCCAAGGGGCCTCTGACCTACAGCCAAGGCAAGGTGGCAGGAGGGGCCGAAGGCCACTAGACCTACTTGGCACTTGGCACCAGGACGGAAAGAGCAACTCAATGTGTGATGGCGCGGAAAGAGCTTCATGGATGGAGGGCGGCTCATGTTCAAAATGTTGCTCTCGCCTTGGCGCCGTGCACATTCGTCTTAAGAGTTTGCAACAGTGTCCAGGATTATCATGGCTAAAATCCAAGAAATGGTGTTTGGGCGCGATGTCGGAATATCAGGGCGCAACAGTCACGTTGATTCGCGGTGATGAGGTGTTCTGGTACGACTAAGGCTCGCCAAAGAGGCAACAATGACGATGATTCGCGGCGCTGAAATCCCAGAAATGGCGTTCTGGCATAGTCCTGGATTTTCAAACGGTTGTCTTCAAACGGTGCACTTCCCTTAATGAAAAATGAACCTTGTATAGGGTCTACGAAGAGGGAACTTGGAGGGAGGGTTTATTGCAACATCGTTAATGAGTCTTGGGTTTGGTCCTCCTTCTCCTCCTCCTCCTCCCCCTTGTCCGCCTACCAATCATCCCTCTCCTCCACCTGTTCGACCTCGTCCTCGTCCACATCCTCCCACTCCTTCCCGCTGCTCCCACTCCAGCCGCCTCACCGCCGTAGACGTCAGCAGGAACAAAAGTACGTGCACAAAGGAGGACGATGAGCAAGAGCAAGAGCAGCGAAAGGAGCAGGAGCCCGCAGACGAGGAGGAACTACAGTAAGAGGATGAGGAGCATGAGGAACATGAGAAACATGAGGAACATGGAGAGGAGAGGAGGAGGAGGAGGAGGACGACGACGACGACGACGAGTACGACGAACATGACGACGAGAACGAGGAAGAGGCCGAGGACAGCAGCAGCAGCAGCCGCACCCACGCACAAACGTGGCGGCAGCAGGAGTCGGGGGACGTCGACCATCCGCCTCACCGACCGAGGCCGAGCCGACCCTGCGCCCGGGATCGGCGGAAACTTGCCCTCCCTGGCCAGGACAGGAGGGCGCGCAGAGCACCGAGACTGGGCCCAGCGCGGGCTGGCCTGGCCAGGCTCAGTGAGGCGGACGGCTGATAGGCACCCACGTGAGCCCTGCCCCTGCGGGTCGGAGTTCTGGAGGACCGGTCGGAGCTCAGAATCGGAGGGGTGCTTGCAGACGAGGGCCCCAGGCCGTCCCGAGAGGGCCCCCCGATCCTCCGAGGAGCCCAAAGAGGGCCCCGAGTCCCCCTAGAAGAGCCCCAAGAGGGCCCCGAGAGGGAGAGGCCCTACGGGGACCTCAAGAGGGCCCCAAGATAGCTCCAAGAGATCTCGCAGAACCCCTCACAACAACATATCCGCAAAGCCCGCCTCCTCACCCTCCTCGTCCTCGTCCATTCATGCCGGGCTTGCAAGTGATCATAAGATCGGAGGCGGCGGTAGTGACGAACAGCACAGGGGCGGGCACCACACGTACTCGCCGGGGAGCCTCGCCGAAGGCATGGACCATCGGCGCCCCTGGATACACGTAGTGCCCCCCCCCTGCGCCATTCGCCCTCGTCGCCAACTCCGAGCAGAGCTGACGTTCCCACAGGCGCGGCGTGAACCTCACGCAGGAACAATCCCATGAAAGACTTGAACTTGGTGCGCGGGCTGCAAGTCGTTACATGCGATGCGACAGTGGTGGCCTGCGGGCTCGGGCTTGGCTCCCCCGCGCCACCCGAGAGCCGTCGGGGATCTACGGACCTGGATCAATCCAGACCCGGGTCAGTCCGGCTTTTCAGGATCCTGCAAGATCCTGCAGCATCCTGCAGGATCCTGCACCCAGACCCAGGTCAATGCGCCCCTGGCCCTGTAGGGTCCTGCAAGATCCAGCGCTCTGGCTGACCCCGTTTGCACTGACCCCCGTCTCCTGAGCTCCGACCGAAAGCCGCGCACCAAAGGCCACTCCGGCGAAGGGTGACTATTGCTTACCCGGTCGGAAGAAGTGGGTAGAAAGATGAAGTAGGTAGGCGCTGGAAGTAAATTGAGCTTCCGCCCGCCCCCTGAAGAGGAGGGAAGAGGGAAAAACGCTAGGTGATCAAGATAGGAAAGAATCCAAAGTAGATTGGCATCTGGGAATTCACAACTAGCTACTTTCAACGACCGACGGGTACGTGTAGCCGATGGCGGTAGCAAGAGCCGCCCACACGGCGGCGCCAGTCGCTGCGCCGCAGGGCCCCCCATCGGCCCCTCCTAGGCGGAAGGCCCGCAGGCAGGCGCGCGCCCACTGCGGCTCGCTGCTGCAGGACGCCACGCCGACCACCTGCGCGCCCTCGAGCCACTCCTGCCTGCCGTCCGCCGCCTCCTCGTCGTCTCCGTCCCCTCATTGCAGCATCACCCGCACAGTCGTCCCCCCCTCTCCTGCGGCTCGACGCACTCCTGCTCCACTTGCTCCTCCACCTGACCCTCCTCATCTTCATCGTCACCATCATCGCCATGGTCACGAAAATCACAACCTCGGCATCAGCTGCATCAGCATCAGCACCCGCATCAACATCCTATCATCACCCCGTCAGCATCATCGTCATCATCATCATCATCATCATCATCATCATCATCATCATCATCATCATCATCATCATCATCGTCATCATCATCAGCACAGCATCATCATCAGCATCAGCATCATCATCATCATAACCATCATCAGCATCATCAGCATCAGCATCAGCACCAGCATCATCATAATCATCATCATCATCATCATCATCATCATCATCATCATCATCATCATCATCATCAGCATCATCATCATCATCATCATCATCATCATCATCATCATCATCATCATCATCATCATCATCATCATCATCATCATCATCATCATCATCATCATCATCATCATCATCATCATCATCATCATCATCATCATCATCATCATCATCATCATCATCATCATCATCATCATCATCGTCATCAGCAGCATCAGCATCAGCATCAGCATCAGCATCAGCATCGTCATCATCATCACCACCATCACCACCATCATCATCATCATCATCATCATCATCATCATCATCATCATTATCAGCATCATCAGCATCATCATCACCACCACCATCATCAGCAGCATCATCATCACAAGACAGCATCGCCATGGCTATCATGTTCACCATCATGACCAACAACAACATCATAATCATCAGCAGCAGCAGAAGCAGCATCGTCATCATCATCATCATCATCATCATCATCATCATCATCATCATCATCATTGTGAAGATATTCAGCATCATCAGAAACAGCAGCATTATCATCAGCTTCATCACCATCAGTAGCAGCAGCAGCATCAGCACCAGCACCAGCACCAGCATCAGCGCATCAGCATCATCAGCATCATCAGCATCATCATCGTCATCATCATCAGCAGCAGCATCATCACCATCACCATGATGCTCATTATCAGCATCATCATCAGCATCACCATGATAATCGTCATCATCATCATCGTCATTGTCGTCATTGTCGTCTTTGTCGTCATCGCCGGCTGCAACATCAATCATCATCATCATCAGCAGCAGCAGCATCATCAGCATCAGCGTCATCACAAATCAGCATCACCATGATTATCATCTTTATCATCATGATCATGAACAGCATCAGAATCATCATCAGCAGCAGCAGCATCGTCATCACCATCAGCATTACAGTATTCAACATCATCAACAACAGCAGCAGCATCATCATCTTCATCTTCATCACCATCAGTAGCAGCAGCATCAGCACCAGCACCAGCACCAGCAGCAGCGCATCATAATCATGATGCTCACCATCAGCATCATCATCAGCATCACCATTCCCCCCATCAGCATTAGCATCGTCATTGTCGTCTTTGTCGTCGTCGCCGTCGGCTGCAACATCATCATCATCATCATCATCATCATCATCAGCAGCAGCAGCAGCATCATCATCATCAGAATTGTGGGATTTCATCCACCTTGTCTGGCCTCACGGCCTGGGCGGCCCAACGCAAGTCCGCAGCCTTGTGACGCTGAGCCCACATGCTGGTGATGTTGATCTCCGTAAAGTGCAAATCAGCGCACCCAGCCCCAGCACGACTCGCCCTCGCATGCACGAGGAAGTTGGCCCGCTGCCGCGCCCACCTGGGGATGTTGATCAATGTATGGCACCCGGCCTCGAGGTGCGGGTCGCCGACGCTGGCGACCGTCGCGCTGGCCATCGGATTGGGCGTCGGGCTGGGCGTCGGGATGGATGTCGAGCTGGATGTCGGGCTGGATGGCGGGCTGGGCGTCGGGCTGGGTGTCGGGCCGGGCGTCGCCTGAGGACCGCCAATCCAGAGCAGGAATTCGCGGTTGTGCCACAGCCGCGGCACGTGTTGTTCCCAGTAACACACCTGCCCAAAGCAGGACTCCCATCTTGGAATGATGTGAGAATCCGATTATCCAGCTTTGTTTGCATTGATTTGGCCCCTGTAGCCCAAGATAGCCCCGTACCCATCATAGCAACCCGTAGTCTGGTGGCGGTCGCACTGCTGATCGGTGAAGGTGCAACCCACCCTGGTAGTACATCCATGGCTCCGCACACTCTGGAGTGAGCGCGCAATGTGCGCTGTAGCGTTGGCAAGACGTCTTCCAGAATCTAGGGCCAACCTCAGATTCACCACCTGACTCGGAGAGATATACGGAGCTGGTGTGTTTGAAAGCTCCCTGTGGCAATGCCTGATCCAAGCCGTTCCAGAACTTCAGAGGGAAGCGGGCAGTGAGAGCTGGTGTTGTTTCGTCCGGGGGGAGGGCTCGCACTGTAGTCCCAGCTAGCCGCCATTGCCCAAGCGGAATTACAGGCTCCATCTTTGAATGTCCCCACCAAAACCCATGCACGACCATATTCGAAACGACAGTAGACAGATACCCCAGCAGAAAGTACTGCGACGTCCTGGTTGCTCACGACGCCGATGTCCCGACTCAGGAGGCTTCAGCATGTAAAAGCCGACTGTAGCACCTGGTACATCCATGCAGGTAGAATAAAGCGTTTTGATCGATGTTGCGCTGCCCCATGTTATGGGCTGCGTGGCTCCCACGCAGTCCAAGGAAGAAAGGAGCGCTGCGATGCTGGACGCGCTCATGGTAAGCAGCATGTATGAGAGTCAAGCTGCGCGTGGCGCAGCACCTGCGCCCAAGTTTGAGCCAGAGAGGCTTGAGCCAAGATGGCTACGAGCCGTCTGGGAACCCTCTTGGAGCGTCCAGGGAGGGTTTTGGGCCGTCTGGAAGCCTTCGTGGAGCGCCTTGGCAGCGTGGTGGGCCATCTGGAAACAACCACGACCGTGTGGGATTGATTTTCCGGCGACTCGGAAACGACTCGGGCCTCTCGGAGAGCCTAAGAAGCACCTCTGGGCCCACCGGTCCCCCATGCTCCGTCGTGGCCGCCAGCCTGGGGCCCCCTGGCCTCGCAGACAATGAGATATATAAATATACATATATATACATATGTATATAGAGAGAGAGAGAGAGACGACGACGACGACGACGACGACGACGACGACGACGACGACGACGACGACGACGACGACGACGACAACGACATGTAGATGTGTATGTGCATGTACGAGTAGATTCACACATATACATACATATACATGCATTACATACATACATACATACATACATACATACATACATACATACATACATACCAACAGACAGACAGACAGACAGACAGACAGACAGACAGACAGACAGACAGACAGACAGACAGACAGGCAGGCAGACAGACATACACACATACATACATACATGCATGCATGCATGCATGCATACATACATACATGCATACATGCATACGTGCATACCTATGTACGCATATACACACATACATACACACATACATACATACATACATACATACGTACGTACATGAATACAGACAGACAGACTGACATACATGCATGTGTACATACATACATGCATACATGCATACATGCATACGCACCTACATACATGCATACATACATACATACACACATGGACATAGACGTGCCTACCTACCTACCTATATACAGGCATATATGCAAGCATACATGCATGCATGACATACATACAAACATACCTATATGCATACGTGTGTACATACATACATGCAGCCACACATACATACGAGCACTCGTGCAGTCATACGTGTATACTTTCATACATACATACGTACATACATACATCCACACACACATATCCCTCCCTCCCTCCCTACTTACCTACCTACCGACCTACCTGCCCACCTGCCGACATAAATACATACATACGTATATATATACACACGCACACACATTCATGCATGCATGCATGCCTACACACATACATACATACGCACCCGCCCTACATGCACGCATGCATGCACATGCGACTATGCATGCATGCATACATGATTGCATGCACCAATTCGGACGTGCATACATGTGTATACATACATACAGACAGGCATACATACATACAAACAGACAGACAGACAGACAAACAGACAGACATCCGTGCATGCATGCATTCACACACGCACGCACGCACGCACGCAGGCATGCATACATACAGAAGACAGACATACATGCATACCTTCGCACATGCATATTTACACACATACAAACGTACAAACATACATAAGTACATACATATATATAGCTCTCGTCTGGCTAGACTGGGTGGGGGCCCCTGCGGCGGAGCTGAGCCCGAGAGGGCTGCGACAGAATACAAGCGCACGAGTGTCTCACTCACTTTTGCGACACACGTGCGTTAGTCCTCGAAGGTATCCCAACACGAGCCTGCTGCTGCCACTGCCTGCTCACGCACGGCCTTTGTCCGGGCGGGCAGGCACACTCTGAAGCTGGCCCGATCTCAAAATCACAACTGCCGAAAAAAGAAAAATGGGATGGCGGTCGGGGTGGAGGTGGCTGCGCTTGAGGCCCCCCCCTCTCCCCTACCTGTCTCTGCCGCCTCCCGAGAGCTAAAGGGCAGCTCTCGTCTGGCTAGACTGGGTGGGGACCCCTGCGGCGGAGCTGAGCCCGAGAGGGCTGCGACAGAATGCAAGCGCACGAGTGTCTCACTCACTTTTGCGACACACGTGCGTTAGTCCTCGAAGGTATCCCAACACGAGCCTGCTGCTGCCACTGCCTGCTCACGCACGGCCTTTGTCCGGGCGGGCAGGCACACTCTGAAGCTGGCTCGATCTCAAAATCACAACTGCCAACCCCACCAGCCTTTCGGGAGGGCGGGCGGGCGCGAGCGAAGCTCCACACATCGGCGAAGCCGTGGTACACGAAGCCGCAGCTCCTCCAGCTCGGCGCGCGGGCTGAAGTCAACCTCGAAACCGACGCTGGAGGTAGGCTCCCACGATGAGGGTCACTGCATATTTTACCCAGCCACCCTTCTTGGTCTGCAAGGTGACTGGCGGCGCCGGCTGTGCCAGGGTCGGGGCCGGCGGCACGTCCACGACTGCAGACGCCATGGTGGTGGCGATATCCACGGCCCCGGCCTGGAGCTGCTCGGGCAGGTCATCTAGCAGCTCCACAGTCTTGTCGGCAGCGGCGGCGGCGGTCTTGTCAATGACAAGGTCGACGAACTCAACCGAGGCGTCCACCGCGGACGTCACAGCTGGGCCGACCACTTCTGCCACCTGCTCTATATGATCGGATAGGTTTGCCCAGACGAGCGAGGCGTTCTCGAACACAGTGACGACAGCCTCGGCAACATCTTGGGCACGAGTAGCCGCCGAAGTAACTGCATCTGCACCGCGACGGCCCAATCGATAGACACTGGCTACCGAGCGGTCCGCCGCATGCTCAAGGACTCCGAAAAAGATACTCGCCAGACAGTCCACGATCCAGTCGGGCCTATAGACTAGCAGAATCGCGAACACACTAAGGAGCGGCCAGGTCAGAGACTTGAAGCGCCCCCCGTCGAAGATGCTCTGGACGAAGTCGTCCAGCCAGAGGAGGCGCAGCAATGCCCACCACGATCCCGCAGACGCCCACCAGGACAGCACCAGCCCGCAGCGGGCGGGCGGCTCGGCTTTGCCGGAGGTGACGGTCTTGACAGGGTGCTTCGGGACTGCGACGACCAAGGCATCCTTTGGGCCTCCCGCTTCATCGCCATCCCGCAGCGGTCCCGCGCACAACGTCTCCGGCATGATGCCGCCGAGCTCCTCCAAGGCATGCATTGCACGGGTATAGGCACGTAACACTTTCAATGGATACGACTGACTCTGACGCGAAGCCACTTGCTTCGCATAATCTTGCTTTCCTTCAAAGACTGCTGCAACTGATTCTCAAAACGCTATCTTTCCTGCTGATACCTCGACCTTGCCCGCTGCGTCGAGCATGACCGTTGCCGACTGGCGCAGGCGCGCTGTCGAGGGTTTATCCGATGCAGGGCGGGCCGACATCCAAGCAGCTGAACTCCGCGCGAATGCGGCACAAAACTTCGGCAATGCTGGGCTCGAGATCGAACAAGGCTGCGGCAGCATTGGCCTCCTGGATGTAGTGTGCAAGAGAACGCTCTGAAGCCCATCTCCCATGGAACTTTACCCAAGCAATATTTCTGGTGCGCATAAACAGCTCGGTCGCTCCGCCCGCTCTAAGACCCGCTAGCGTGAACTGTGGGATCCCAAGCTGCTCGACGAGGCCCACGTGGATCTGCCGGAGGCCCGAGTAGCCAGAAGGGAAAACTGGGTCGCCAGGCCCCACTCGATGCATCCACCATTGAAGCCAGGCCACGGTGGAGGGACGCGTCAGCAAGACCGTCTGCCTTTTGCCCAAGAAAGCTTTGTTTTTCGGACTCTCGATGACCAGCACAGCCTGATCTGACGACTTCCTGCGGTTAAAGCGGACGTGCATACCCTTAAGGTTCGCGCCCTCCCCCGGCCTCAGTAGCCCGCCCATGGCCACCCGCACGAAGATGCTGTACTCTAGCAGCGCCAGGCACGGCGGGCGGGACAGGAGCAAAGCCTTGGCCAGCGCCCACCTCCGCAGCGTGCGCTGGATCTCCCGCGGGATGGGCGTGCGCGTCTGCGAGTCCTCGCCGAAGGCCCAGGACCTGACTGAGTCCCAAGCCCCGCCCAGCTGCCCTCTCAGGTCAGGGCGGCGCTGCTGGACCGCCAACACTGCGCACCTAGCTTCTGCGATCGGTCTCTTTTCATTGAACAAGTACTGAATCACCTCTATCAGACGCTTGACCACTCTGCCTCGGGAGGCGTCTGGCAGCCAGCGGTCCAGCCGGCCCCAGCCGTGCGAGCGGCCGTAGGCGGTCAGCTCCTCCGCTGCCTTCACGAGCCTCCCAGCGTGGGCTTCCCCGTGCAGCGAGGCCTGCAGATCACGCCGTTGAGGATGACCCGCAGCAGGGCCCTCGCCAGGAAAGCCCAGCGTGCTGTCAAAGATAGCTGACACCCCGCGGCCCCACCTGCATCGGCGAGCCACGGAGTCTCGTCTCGGCGGCAGCCAGCGCGGCCGCGAGCGCCTGGGCAAACTCGGGCGTGTAGGCCGATGCCAGTGCCGCCCGCTTCTGCCAGCGCCCTGCAATCTTGACCGCGCCCTCCAGGTGCACGTGCTTGCACTTGCCCTGACAGCGCCTCCCAAGCCTCCGCAGCTCCGGGAAGTTGCCGAGCAGGTAGGTACTCTTCTTGTGCCTCGCCTCCGGCTCGTCGGGCGGCGCGAGACCGAACTGGCACATGTCGCACTCCACGAGGTACACGCCTTCACGGGCCATGAGTCGCTGCATGGCGGGCTGGCGAAACAGCCACGAGCGGCGGGGGTTCTCGACCACCCACAGACCGCCCTCCTCGCCCAGCGCGGTGCAGCCCGCTGCCGTGGTGAGGCCGAGGCTGTTGCCCTGGCGCTCAGCGGGCCGGGTGCCGTCGCCTTGCGGTCGGTCAGCCGTCCGCGTCCCCGGGCCGCAGTTCTGGTACAGCAGCCCGAACGTCGTGCACGGCGTCGCCCACACACCGACTCGCACCGCATGGGCGCGGATCTGAGCCAGTTCACGCCTCGCGTTCGCCGCCAGCAGCAGGTCGTGCTCCGGTCTGTAGCCCTCGGGCGGGTAGGCGTCCAGCGGCGGCTCGATCCAGGCCCCGGCGGCAGCCCAGGCCCTCGTCACCTCGCCTTTCCCAGCAAAGTACCCCCGCTTCTGCCAGCGCCTGGCACGGCCGCCCGGCACAGCCCAAGGCAGCGGGCTGCACGGCGGCGGAGCGCAGACCTCGGCAGCAGACGAGCCAGCAGCAGCGCCGACTGGGCAGGGCGCCTCCTCCGCGCCGACGCCCTCGGGGGCCGCCTCTGCCCTGGCTTTGCCCTGGTCCGCCGCGGGCGCGTCGGGCGAGCCAGCAGCCCGCCTGGCCTCGGCGCGAGCGGCCGCCGCGCTCGCCGCGCGCCTGCTAGCCTCTATCCAGGCTGGCGGCGGGCCCGGCTCGGGCAGCGGCCGAAACCTGGACGGGGCGTCCGCCGGGTTGAAGTGCGTCCCGATCCAGACTAGAGCCACATGGCAACGGCAGCTCAGCAGGTAGGGCATGACGGTACGCAGAATGCCATTTAGCTTGAACGATGATGAGCGCCCCTTTCCAAACGCTCCTGCACACACACGGCTGTCGACCCCGCACACGAACGTGGTCCCTGCACTCTCCCGACCCCTCGAAGCCTCTTTCCCCTGTCTTCTTTCTGTGATGCCATTCGAGTCGTCGATCTGGTCCGAGCCCCTAGTCACGCCCACGACCTTCCGGGAGACGCCCTTCGAGTCGTCGAAATGTTTCGGAGCCCTACGCCCAGGACGGCCCGAACTCCCAAGACCTGCTGCACCCCCAAACGCTGGAGCCTCAGGGACCTCATTCAGCACCTTCTGGATGTTCTGGAAACCTCTACGTCTGATCTCGCCTTTCAGCGCCCGCATCTCCTGAAGATTTATGTGACTATGCTTTGCGAACCTACCTCCCCTCTGCACCTTCCAGTCGAAGCTCGCGAAGGCCTCGTTTATGTCACTCAAGGGCCTGCACATCCTGGTGGGAGCCAGGACCTGGTCGATCTCGTTCCAGTCGAGCCTCACGTGTTCACCTCTATGAGCCCCAACCCTGAAGAGCGCCCTGGAGATCTTACTGGGGACCTTCGCCGTGCAGGACCCGCACGAGTCCTCGGTCGCGTCGCTCGCCGAAACCTCGGGGTCCACGGGCCAACGGATGCGAGCAACTCCGAGGGCGAGGAGGGCGGCGGCGGCGAACAGCTCGTCTCGAATGTCTGCGGGAATCGTGACCAGATCTCGCTCGGAAGTCAGGCTTTCTAACCATGTGAACGAACGATGGAAGCAACCAAAGAGCTCGCGACGATGGCTGAATGGGTGAACGTAATTTGCAAGCAACATTCTGAACATCCCTTTCGAAATCTTTTTGCTCCCCAGAATGTCCAAGGTCAGCGAGGCCAAGATCCGCCGCTTGTGCAGCGGGCTGCCGACCTCGCCGGGCCCGTCTCTCACCTCCGTGCCCCAGGCGGTGAAGTCGGGCTGCTCGATAACGTCCTTCTCCACTGAGCGAGGCAGCCCGGCCTGCTCCCAGGCCTGCTTGGCCCGCTCGCCGATCTCCGTGTCGCGGAGGCCCTTGCCCCGCTCGCTGTCGCTGAACACCTGCACGGTCAAGTGATCGTCGAGGTAGTTGCCCTCCCAAGTCCGGCCGACCGGCACGGTGAGTTGGGCGTTCAACGACTCGGCAGGCGTCATGCACCCGCTCTTCCGAAGGATGCTCACGTTCGTCTCCTGGCAGACGTCGCACGAGTTGGCGTCGCCCATGCCCCAGACGGTCAGCGCCACGAAGTAGTGCTGGTTCGGGTCCGGGGCCAGCTTCCCCAGCTGTCGGCCCTGCCAGGCCCGCCCGACTACGTTCCGCGACTCCGTGCCCTGCGGCCGCTTCACCTGGTAGAAGTAGGTCTTCAGGTCGCACACGGCCCCCCTGACGTGCTCCGACGGCGAGTTCAACCTCAGCAACTTCAGCTGCTCTCCCGACGGCAGCTGCAGCCAGGCGAGGCGCTCCTCAGTCGCATTCTGAGGACGCCTATCTTGAATCAGACGGTCCCACTTCTCGCTGTGCTCGACCGCGAACCAGCCCGACGCCAGAGGGCACCCAGCCTTGTCGCGCGGCACGTCGCAGGCCGGGACGAGGGTCCCCATCCCGCGCCCCAGGAGGTCCTTCACCAGCTTCAGCTCGTTATCCTTCGAGATGCGGTGGCACCTCCTCGGCAAGGGCGCCGGCCAGGCCTCGGGAGCCAAGCAGCGGTCCATGTAGCTGACGTACTCCGCGAGCTGCTTGCCCGTCAGGTGGTCAGCAGGATCGCAGCCTGGCCCAGGGGTCTTCAACTTCACACGGTCGGGCTGGACCTCCAACGCACGCGCCAGTGTGTCCGCCGACAGCTGTCCTGCTTGCATATCCCAACCAGGTTCGGTATCTGGGCGCTGCTGCCGCTCGTACGCCTCACCGGGTAGAGATGCTAATTCGGAAGCCAACTTCTGTAGCCTCCCCAGTCCTCGTGCTGCGTGAGCGTCACGTCCAGCAGCACGGCAAAACTCGAACACATCCTGAAAGAGGTTCTCCGCCGCCACCCGTCGTGCAGGAGACCAGCGGAGGTCAGGGCAGGCTGCCGCTGCCTTCGGGCAGCCGCACTCCCAGTAGGAGAACATTGAGACGAGCACGTTCGTGAGATGCTGGGCCCTCTCGGTCATCCGCAACTGCTTCCGACCAACGGGGTCCGCCTGCTCCCTCGACGCGCGCACCGCCACCTCCACGAACGGCAGCGGCATGGGGAAAAGCCTCTCAGGATCTGCTGAGCTGGACAGCCCACTGTCCAGGTTAGATTCGCACTTGTGTGTCGCATTGCGGTGCCAATGCCAAAACCTCCCAAACGGCGTGCCTCTGAGGAACTGGCCGCAGCGCCAGAAGCCCCATCTCCCCAGACACGCACCTGCCCTCAAAGGTGGCGGCCCGCTCAGGCCCCCTCCTTCTTGGGCTTCTTCTTGTACTTGCTCTTCGGGCCCTTGTCGTTGGCCCCCGCTCCCGCGTCGGCTCCCTGGGCGTCCGACTCCTCCGGGGTGGCCACCAGCCCGCCGCGCTGCTTCACCTTGGACTCCAAGGCCTCCAGCTCCGTGATGTAGGCCGCCACCACCTCCGTCTCGAACTCGCCCCCTGCGAAGCCCCGGCGGCTGTAGGGGTCGACCAGGCCCGACAGCGGCCACGCCGCCTTCCACGAGCCCTGGTTGATCGCCACCTGCTCCAGGGCCTTCATGATCTGCACCAGCTGCCCGTGCGCCTCGTCGAACTTCTCGTTGTCCATGTACTCTAGGACCGCGACCAGCATCGCGTACGTCTTCTTCAGGTCGTACAGCTTGCCCCACGGGATGTGCCTCTTCCCGTAGTCCAAGTACGTCCAGGCCATGCCGTGCTGCACGCCGAGCGCCCGCTTGACCTCGGCCCTGAACGCGCGCACCACTCGAAGAGGGTGGCGCTTCACCCGCCGCCGGAGGCGTCTCATGCCCCGCACGGCCTTGCCTGCCTTCCCGACGCTGCCCAATCCACCGATCGCCTCGTCCTCGTCGCCCGACGAGCTCTGCTTCTTGCCCGTCTCGGGCCGCTCCAAGACCTCGAGCATCCGAAGCTGCAGCAAGCTCTGCAACCCGTTCGGGTCGAGGCTGGCCGCCGCCGCCGTCGCGCCGCCGCCGCTGGAGCCTGCCTGCTGCCCCGCGGGCGCGCGGGGCGGGGCCTCCTCGTCGCTGCTCGACAGGAGGCGCCGCCGCTCGCTCCGGCCTCCCGCGGCTCGTGGCGCCTGCCCGGCCGACGGCGCCGCGCGCCCGTCGCGCGGGTCGGCCTCGGCCTCCGACTCCGACGAGCTGTCCTCCTCGTCGGCGGGGGCCGCCGACTGCAGCCGCCTCGCTGCCCGCGCGACGAGCCGCTCCAGGCCCGGGAGGCCCGCGCCCGCTCCGGCCGCGCGGAGCAGCGCCCGCTGCCCCAGCGCCGCCGCGGCCGCCCCGCCTCCCGGAGCGCCCTGCGGCAGCGTCTCCGTCGGCGGCGGCCTCGGCACCTCCGCGTCCTCGGTGGACGTGTGGATGCCGCCGCCTGCCGCCACCAGCCCGGCCTGGAGCGCCTCGAGCTCGAACCTCCTCTCGCCGAAGTGCATGTAGTCGTCCCCCCATCCCTCCGGCGCTGCGTCGCGAAGCCGACGCTGGGGCACGACCACGAACCCCACCTGCACCTCGTCGCCCGCACGGTCTCTCACCGCCGCCTCGTAGGCGGCGCCACCCACTGCTCGGGCTGCGACCGCGGGGATCGCCAGGGAGATGTGGGCCTCGTGGACCTCCACCACGAAGCCCCCCACGTTGATCGCCTGCCGTCGGCCGGCCTCTCCGCCCGCCACGCGCGCGAAGGCCAGGCCGCCTGGGGCCCAGGCCATGGCGCTTGCACCCGCGCAGCTGCCAGAGCCAGCCAGCTGCGCTTGAGGCCCCCGCCTCTCCCCTACCTGTCTCTGCCGCCTCCCGAGAGCTAAAGGGCATATACATTCATTCGTTCATTCTTTCATACATACATACATACATGCATGCGTACATATATACTAGAACCACGCGCGCGCTTCGCGCGCGCTTAGGTTCTAGCTAGGATCGTCACCGTCGTCATCATGAACATCACCATCGCCATCATTCCCCCCGCCAGGGCTAATGTACATCGTTTCTGGATGCTTCTGGCCGGAATACGAAAGGAGTTTCTGTAGTTAGTCTCTGGGGGAAGTCGCGGGGAAGCTTTTGTTGTATTTGGTGCTGCGTCGCCAGGAGGTATGGGCTCCCTCCTCCTCGTGTTCCTACCTCCTCTCTGGACGTCCGATGTCGTGATGCTTTCTGTGCGCGGCCCCTGGACCTCTCGACGACTTCCTGGGGATGTGTGTTTTTTCATCCTGATTCGTTTTCTGACGGTCCTGGGACCCTGCGAGGGGCCCTGGAGGCCGAAAATTGACCGAAACCGCCGTCGTGATTCTTCTAAGACGTCGGAGGTCCAGGTCGTGCTTCCCGCCTCCCCAGACCTCCGACGTCGTAATTTTTGCGACCTCGGGCCCAGGAATCGATTGGGAAAACGCACATGGCAAGGCAAGAAATGATGGACCCATCATTTCGTACCTGTGCCTTGATCAATGGGACGGGCTTCGCACCGCCGCACATCACAAGACACGCTCGAGCGGATCCAGCCGTGGCGACGTCGGGGACTGCAGAAGGTCGCAAGGACACGGAATCTGAAAGGAAGAAAGAGAAAGAGAGAGAAAGAGAGGGAGAGAGAGAGAGAGAGACAGACAGACAGAGAGCGAAGGAGAGAGAGAGAGAGAGATGGAGAGAGAGAGAGAGAGAAGAAGACAGAGAGAGAGAGAGCAGAGAGAGGAAATGGAGAGGAGGCGAGCTTGAGTCAACGAAAGTCGCAGGGAAGGGGGCAGGGGGAAGAAGGCCAGAGAGCGCTGAAGGATACAAATACTGGAACCCTCTTGGGATTTTTTGGGGGGCCTCGTCCGGCCGCTCGCTGGGAGTTTGACGTAGCTTCTCGGGAGCCTCTGAACCTGTCGGGGGCCTCCTGGAAGCAGGTTCGAAGCATTTTGGGGGCCGATTTGGGGCTTCTCGGGGCCTCCTTTGGGCCTCTTGGGGGTCTCCTGGGGCCTCTTGAGGGGCCTCCTTGGGGCCTCCTGGCGGCCTCTTGGGGCGGAAGGCTCGAGCTTGCGGTTCGTGGTCCCCCTCTGGGCCCCCTCTTGGGCCCGTCTTGGGGCCCTCTTGGGCCATCTTGGGCGCCTCTTGGGCCGTCTTGGGGCCCTCTTGGGCTGTCCTGGGGCCCTCTTGGAAGCTTCTTGGGCCGTCTTGGGGCGGTCTTGGGCGCCTCTTGGGCCGTCCTGTAACGTCGGAAAGCCCAAAAGGCAACTTTGTTGAAAATGTACGTTTTACGAAGGGAATGGGCCAATTTTGCGTCTAGGGGCCCTCTTGGGACGCATGTTGGAGGCTTCTTGGGGCCTCTTGGGGGCGTCCTTGG
>CAUYUJ010006335.1:304086-334086 GCA_963575745.1 Prorocentrum cordatum | reverse complement strand
GGGCCGTAGGCGACCCGAGGAAGAGAAAGAGAAGAAGAAGAAGGAGGAGGAGGAGGAGGAGGAGGAGGAGGAGGAGGGGGATGGAGAGGAGGAGATGGAGGAGGACGAGGAGGAGGAGGAGGAGGGAGGAGGAGGAGGAGGAGGAGGGGGAGGAGGAGGAGGAGGAGGAGGAGGAGGAGGAGGAGGAGGAGGAGGAGAAGGAGGAGGAGGAGGAAGAGGAGGAGGACGGGTCGCTTAAGCCCGTCGGAGAAACCTTCCACCTGCCCCCGTCCCCCTGGTCACGCCTCGAGTCGCGCGGGCGCCGAGTGGGAGTCGGCCACTCCTGGGCATTCCCAGACGGCGACGGCGCGAATCGAGACGCGACCAGCCTCTCCCCCCGCCCCCACCCCCACCCCCCCTGGTCAGGCTGTTTCAGGGCTGGACCTAAACGTTGTTTCTCGTTTTGTTATCGTTTTGTTGTTCGTTTTGCTGCACCGGTTTTCCGGCACCTCCCTGCCAAAGCGAAGAACAAGACACAGCCGAAGTCCAGCAAAACAGCGTTTAGTTCCAGCCCTGGACTGGTTACCGGCAGGGGATAAGAGAACATTCTCAAACCTGGGGGGGACCGCGGGCAAACCGATCACCCCCTGCGCTCCTGCGTGCAGGGCGACGCGCTCCCCGCGGCGGTCTCGCAGCGTGCCGTCCGCGCACCGCCGGAAGGGCGCGCCACCTGCAGGGCCGAGGAAGGCTGGAGCAGATCAAGAGGGGCCTTCGACGTCGTCGTCGTTCTGGGGCGTTTCATCGATGCTGGCCTCTGGGTTCCCATGTCAGGACCTGGCAGGCCTGAGCTGGATCGAAACGCGAAATCGAATCGGATCGGGAACAGATCGGACGGCCAGCGAATCATCCCGAATCGAATCGAATCGAAATCGGATCGCCGCGTGTGAATACAGCTGGCCTCGGCCGATGCTGGTGAATGGAACCGAACCAAATCGAATCGGAATCGCGGCCCGAGCTGGCGAATCGAGTCGCATCGAATCGGATCGTAGGCGGCCCTGCCTGGGGTACTCAGAGGGTGGTCAGAACTCTATCCCTGGTGAAAAACCTTCGGGGATCTGCTGACCGGGGTCCATGCAAACCCCAGCCAGTCGGGCTTCAAAAATTCCTGCAAGATCCCGCAAGATCCCGCAGGGTCCTGCACCATGGTCAATGCAACCCTGGCTTTGCCGGATCCTGCAAGATCTGATGCTCTGGCTGACCCCCGTTTGCATTGACCCGTCTCTAACAGCTCGAAACCTGCCTGGATGGGCCCCTCCGGAATCGATTTTGAGCAGTTTTCGGCGACGGGCAGCCAAGAAACTCGTGGCGCCCTACTTCTGAAGGAGCAGAACCCGCCGCCCTCCAGAAGTAGCTCAATGAACCCTACAGGGGCACAGAAGCAGCGGTGGCAGCGCCACCCCCTGGCCCCACAAATCTTTCGACAGACAGAGTTCCGCCTGACATCGAATTCCAAGGGGCGGTCACTGCAATGGAAGGCAAGTACCAATGTCCTTGGGGGGGTCCTGCGCTCGGGACGTGTAGCCAAAGGTGGCAGTGAGGGCAATTACGCGTGTAGTCGCGCTGTACATTGAACACTCGTGACGACCGTCGCACCAGTGCAAATACTAGCTGTCGTCGCGGGCCTCGATGACTATGCACGTGTACACGGTTTTGATCCCCCTTCCGACGCCACCTCGGCAATCGGCCCACTGACCCGTCCTGGGACGTTCTCCCGACGGGCCGCTCGTGCAGAGTCCAGAAGTGGCGACGTGGGGCCCCCTCGGCAGACGACAAGGTGGCCGCCGAAGCACAACCATGAAGCAAGCGCTGTGGCATGGAAAACCCAAAGAACACTGGTCGCCACGACGAGCTACACTCGGAACGTTCAGATGCCAGGAGCGACGTAGGCTTATCCGAACATCTGGCTCTGAGGCGCCCCGCGCGACCGCCAAGATGTTTGGGAGGCCAGGCGAGCCGCACGCCGTATCCTTCGCTCGGTGAAGCCACCTTGTGCAGCCTGGGCATGTTGGGCAGGCGCGCACAGCGCACGAACGCAAACGCAACGACAGCCTGCGTCGCAGAATCGCACGAGAACCTCCTCCGCCTCCGCCGCCGTCGCTGCCAAAGGCAAGGCAACAGCCGCAAGGCCCACCGAAGTCTGGCCAGCCCGCATGAAGTGCGAGGCCGCCGGGGCCGTCGCTCCACAGCTGGTGCATCGACGGGTGCCTGCCACATTTGGCGGCGGAGGAGGAGGAGGAGGAGGAGGAGGAGGAGAAGGAGGAGGAGGAGGAGGAGGAGGGAGAGACTTCCAGCAGGGACAGAGCCTGGATGGCTCCAGAGAGGGTCCGTCGTCGGCGAAAAAAGCATCCGTGTCCACGGCCTCGCGGGCCGGGCCCCCGGGCAAACGACCCCGCGGAAGTACGCGGCGATCTTTCGCGGATGCGGGAGCGCGCCCCGGAATCCGGACCGCGAGGGCGTGGACATGGATACGTTCGCCGCTCGTGAGCTAAGGGGTGGAAATGGTTACCTAAGACGACCTCCCGCGCCGACTTTTCCCGCTTTCCTAATGACCTGCTGCCACCCCCCAAAGAATGAAACGGGAGAATAGCAGTAGCAGCAGTAGCAGCAGCAGCAGCAGCAGCAGCAGCAGCAGCAGCAGCAGCAGCAGCAGCAGCAGCAGCAGAGGCAGCAGCAGAGGCAGCAGCAGCAGAGGCAGCAGCAGCAGAAGCAGCAGCAGAGGCAGCAGAGGCAGCGCCAGCAGCAGCGGCGACCATGTACGGCATCTGCGGCAACGGAAGCAGGAGGGGCGGCGGTGGCAGCAGAACGGCGGACAAAAGCGAGGGGGGCCAGGGCGGTCGTCCCCATGCAGCGTCAGTCGGAGCTTCGTAACCCCGGAACCCCAACGACGTGGAGCGTGAAGATAGGAAGCTAGCGTCCGCGCTCGCTTCCGCATGGCTCGCTACCTGTCTTGCACCACATCCTCCCAGATAACGCCATCCCTCCTCCCGCCACGCATTCACTCCAGCCTCCTCCCTCCCTCCTCACTCCTCTCCCTCCCCCTCCTCCTCAACCGTCGTCCCTGCCCCCACCGCACCATGCATATCCCAGACCTGTCGACACACCCGAATCGCAAGGGATTCTGACCTTGGGTTCTTCCTCGCTTGCCGCGCTGTCTGTTCCTGAAGACCTGGAGGCTCTGGTGGTCTTTGGTGACGCTTCAGGCGGACGCTTATCGTCCCATTCTCGTCACCGACGCTGTGGCCGCCAGGAGAATCCCAGGGCCGTCCACGTGGGAAAAAGTCGGGGGTGCTTCAGGCACCTTGATCGGGGGTCCTTCAGGCACCCCAGACCTGAGCTTCTAGCCGTTGCCTCGCGCCTTGACGGCACAGCAGGCACCGAGCCTTATGTGACGGACCACCTTCCACTGTTGACGGGCTGGGAGCGAGGGTGGGCGAGCTCGCTGGGGGCAGACATCGGGACCCGCGGCTCCGAACTCAGACAGCGCCCCGCGCCCGAGGACCAGACAGGGTGACCTTGGAGCGGACCACTTTGCTCCTGAGGCTTGACGGCGCAGACCTCATGCGGCATAGGCGAGTTACGCACGCCAGCCTTGAGTATCGTTTGACCGATTCCCTTCCCCAGCGGCGTGGCCTGGACCCCACTGGCCGATTTACCCCCCTAGATGGGGATATAGGTCGTCATCTTCGGGTTTCGAGTGGTGTATCCCAAACTGGGGGGGTAATTTGGTGGGGGTCTCGAAGGGGATGGGGATGGGGATTGGTTAAACGATACCGAAGCCTTGATCTGGCGCTGACAGTGCGGCCTCTGAGGCTGCGAAGCGGTCGTGGCACCTGGCTGTCGGTTCGGACCCTCGGGCCTCGGGCCATCGTGGGGGATGCCCAGACGGCGCTCACTCGACGTCGACCTCGCCGGGCCCCGATCGAGGCAACCTCGGCCGATCCGCGCGAAAAACATGTCCTGGGAAGGCCGTCTTCTAGAGGCCCCGACGAAACTCCCAAATTTGAGCAGGCAGCGCGAGCGAGCGAGCATGGCGCCAGCTTCCGCTGCACAGTCTGCGAGTTGCAAACTCGCAAGCACGGCCTCTTAGAGGCCTGCCGAGCTTCTTGCAACTCCGCCTCGGGTTTGCACCCACTTCCCGCTGAGGTGGCGTGCTTTGTGCCAGTTCCCGTGGCCGTCGGGGGAGCGATCGTGCATCCTTCCCATAAGTTGGCCTTCTGACACGTGCACGGTCTGTGATTCTGCCAGGGGTGTGGGCCCACGAGGAGGAGGAGGAGGAGGAGGAGGAGGATTTCCTGCGAGTGCATGGTACGCCTGCGGCCCAACGCGCAGGCCCCGTATGGCGGGGTCTACGGATCTGGGCACGGACAGGGGCAACGTCCAGCCCAAGAGATGTCGCAAAGAGACCGCTTTGTACGACTCTGGGCTAGCGGAGAAAAAAAGGTTCGCTGCATGATTTGCCACACGCTGGTGGGTGAACGCTGCGAGCTGCGCTGATTCAACAGCAACTCCGAAGCAGCTGCCTCGGAAGCGGCGTGTTCGACGGCATCTGCATCTGCCAGCACCTTCGCCTCAGTCCACCCACTTGGTCAGGTAATTGCTGGACTTCAACGCGGCGGTCACCTGGTCGGAGGACATCTTCCCGTACTTGGAGACGTCTTTGGCGTTCTCCCACTCGAAGAACTTCACGCCGTCCTTGGTGACCGGTTCGCGCCCGAAGTGGCAGTACGCCGCGGTCTCCTGATACTTCGGCTCGCGCAGCGCAAGTGAGATGGCGATGGCACCAGGGCGGCAGTCGAACTCGATCTTCAGCACGTTGGTGATATCCTCGGCGCTCAGGGCGCCCTGCTCGGTGCCGTAGGTCTCCAGGAACAGGGAGAGCGGCTTGGCCACGCCGATGGCGTAGGAGAGCTGCACCAGCGCGCGCTTGCAGAGGCCGCTCTTGACCACCGACTTGGCCATCTGCCGGCAAATGTACGCCGCGGAGCGGTCGACCTTCGTGGGGTCCTTCCCGGAGAACGCGCCGCCGCCGTGGGCGCCCCAGCCGCCGTAGGTGTCGATGATGATCTTGCGGCCAGTGAGGCCGGCGTCTCCCTGGGGGCCGCCGATGATGAACTTGCCAGACGGGTTGATGTACATGTGCGTGAAGTCGCCGAATAGGGAGATAGCGGGCTTTCCGTTCTTCAACTTGATCTCGGAGAGCGTCTTCTTCACAACCTTCTCTGTAATCAACTTGTTCATCTCCTCCATGCTCGGCGCGGTCATCTCAGGACCTGTGTAGCCAGCGCACTCCTTCGTGCGCTTCGCCTTGGAAGGCTCCGCGTGCTGCGTGGAGATGACCACCGTGTGAAACTTCTGGGGCTCCACGGAGCCGTCGGCCTTCTGCAAGTACTCGATCGTGACCTGCGTCTTGCCATCCGGGCGCAACCACCAAAGCTCCCCGCTCTTGCGCACGTCTGTGAGGGTCTTGCCCAGTTTCGTGGCCACGGAGTGTGTCAGAGGCATGCAGTCCTCAGTCTCGTCGGTAGCGTAGCCGAACATGATTCCCTGGTCACCAGCCCCCACATCCAAATCCTCCTTCCCGACGTGCACGCCGCCGGCAATATCCGGGCTCTGCTTGTTGATGCGAACCAGGACCTCGCAGGTCTTGTCGCTGAGGCCCTTGCTGTCCACGCTAGAGAGGTCGTCCTCGAACGAGTCAAACCCAATCTTGCCCACCACCCCGCGCACCACCTTCTCGTAATCGATCTTGGTCTGGGTGGTGATCTCGCCCGCGACCATTACCATGTTATCCTTCGTGGCCGTCTCGCACGCCACCTTGCTCTTGGGGTCCCCGACGAGGCACGCATCCAGGACTGCGTCGGACACCTGGTCGCAGATCTTGTCTGGATGGCCCTCGTTGACGGATTCGGAGGAGAACAGGAAGACCCTCTCCGTCTTGGCCCTCTTCTGGGCAGGCTGCGCCATGGCAGAGGTCGCAAGGCTGGCGGACGGACGGAATGTGCGCGAGGCCGACGAGAGCGGCCAGGGGTAAGGAGCTCTGGAGCGAAACAGCCTGAGCCAAAATGGCTGCGGGGGGGGGGAAGCAGGAGGGCTGCCGAGCTGACCGCCGCATGTCCCAGCCCCACAAGTCCTGCAAAAGACGCTCCCGCCCCACAAGCCCAGGCCGGTGAGCACAAGCACTCGAGCGACCTAAATGAAACGGGTCTCACGCGAGGTGTCATAGCGACCTCAGGCGGTGGCTTACGCGGGCCGCCAGCGCGACACGCCACATTGGAAACGACGGCGCTAACGCGCGATCTTACGCGGGCAACTTGCGAGCCAACGTCGGCGAAGACGAACCTGTCTTTATGCGTCGCCCACGTGTCTTTCCAACATCACGCCGGCGCCCGCACGGGGGGGAAGACTGCTGTGTCCTGAGACGCTCTTCCGCGATCCCGTTTCGAGATTCAGCCGCGTGACTTCCAAGCAAATCTCAATGACGCAGCGCTCATGGGCAATCTCGTGTCAAGAGTTCCAGACAAATCTCGGTGACCTCGACAGAGAATCGCCCTCCGTCGACGGGGCCGGTAGAGATGCTGGGGCAAAAAACCTGCGAGAAAAAGAACAGGAGTACGGGTTTGACCGAGAGCTGTCCACCATCTGTGACTGTTGGCATTTCAACACGAAGGGACTTGGAATGTAAGGAGGCATCAAGCGATAGCTCGATCTGGAAGGGGAGTTGCCCTTCACGTAACGGCTGGGAGGCTCAAGATTGAGGATCCTAAGATGTAGGAAGTCTTTGACGAACACAGATTGTGAGAAGGAACCACCCTCCTTATGCGTCGCTGCTGGAGCATCCAAGCTCAGGCTTCTCGAACACCGAAGGTCGAGAAACCCCAGACATGGTGAAGATGAGTCACCATCCATCCCGATAGCTGCTTGAAGAGTTGAAGAGCAAGCAGTACAGCGCAAAGGCGACTCTGGCGAATACCACAATCTGAGAGGGTATCGCTGTCCATCCACTTCCGTGTGGAAGCTCGATAGGGTTGTCTAAGACATTGAGCGCGGCGCCAAGGCGGCATCAAGATGTTGAAGACGGCACCCTCTCTCTCGATGAAAACGACTGGTGCGCGGCGATTGAGCAAGACACAACTATTGAAAACAGTGCCCCACGCATGAAACCATGAGGATAGTTCGAGACGAGTGTGCACGGTGCGCAGGCGTGAGCCAAGTTTTCAGAGCGGCCCTCCCTCCATCGACACAAATTTTTGAAATTTAATGAACGTGCGCGACGCTAAATCACGGCCCGTGCTCTGAAGACGACCTGTTCCAAATCCAAGTGCGTGGCGCGCAGGCGAGCGCCAGATGTTGAAGACCACGTGTCCTCAGTCCGCGCAGCTGCTGGAGGATCAAGGACTGCCTCAAAGACATGAAGAAGACTCAAGCGGACCTGCCCAACCACCCTATGGATACCAATGGTGTGCCAGAAGGGGGACGGAGAAAGAACAACGACATGAGGCAATTTCAAGGGCACAAAAGCGCTCGAGGACAAACAAGGCATAGCCCCCTGCATATATCCTTTGACATGTGCCAAATATTTCGCGTCCTCGGCCAACCTTCAAATCCCAATCATCCGTCCTTAGTGGGGACATCAAAAGTTACTGATACCTCTACTCCCTGGACCTCTCCAAGGGTGCGTTCTGACATGAATTTCGACGCGAATCCAGCGGTGGCGACGAGAGCCTCCCAGGAGACCCAGAAGGAGGAAAAGGAGGGAGGGGTAGCGTATCGGCACTTGTCCTCCACTGGATCAAAAACACCTCATCCTCCTCCTCCCCCTCCTCCTCAGCCGCACATGGGGAGGCAAACATACGGCCACGTCAACCTTCCTCCGCCCTGCGCCCATCCCCAGTAAGAGCAAGCGAAGAGGCGAAGGAGGGCGGGGCAGAGAAGGGATGTTTGTACTGGACCACGCCGCTCCAACGACAATTCTTCCAACCCTAGCTTCCGACCTTTCGACGGCGCCGGGCAAATAATGAATCGAAGTCGCTCTAGGCACTCTGTCTTAAAGAAAGCTCGGCCAGCCAGGCTGGGCAAAGTGCTCTACCGACGGGAGAGGTGCGATCCGGATCGCCAGCCTTAAATCGGCAGATTGGACAGGGCTTCATGGCTCGCCCTGGCGCTCAAGCATGATCTGCTGCATCTTCCGCTGCTGCTCCTGTTCCACAGAGAGACGAGCAAAGTATGTGAAAGAGAAAAGAAGGAGAAAGAGAGGCAAAGGAGAAAGATGACAATGACAACAAGATTGCCAGAGGCCACAGCTGTGGGCTGCTCAAGGCCATACCTCCTTCCCCTGAGTTTCCCTCCCTTCGCCTCAACTCCCTTTCCCCCTTCTGACTCTTCTCCCTCCCTGGTCTATCGACGGTTTGTCCATACCCCTGTTGACTTTCCAACCCGACGAGGGGCCAGAGTGGGAGCGTGGATCTAAATCTGGCCTCTAGAACCAAGTCCTGTTGCCCATGCCACGCCCCCTCGGCAACCAGAGCTCGAGGTCCTGAGACAGTCCCAGGCCCTGCTGTCTTTTGAGGAAGAAGAGACGGCATAAAAGCGGATTTCTTGAATCGGCGCTGGGCACCCCTTCCTTGCGCGGGGTCCGGCGCCGATCTAAGAAATCTTCGCGGAGCTCCGACAGTTTATGTTTATGCAATGTTTTCGGCGGCGAGCCTGGGGGGAAGTGAGAAGGTACGGACCTTCTCAGAAGGCTCGGAAGTCCCCCGGCCTTCTGAGACGTTGCATAAGCCTTCCGCGAAGACGCAGAAAACTTCTCAGAAGGCGCGAGGACTTCTGAGAAGTCCTGCCACCTTCTGCGACGGTCTTCTCCATAACAAGGAAAAACGCCATAAACATAAACTTTTGTCGTCCTCGATTCTCCTTGTCATTCCCACAGGCGAGACCTCGGCACGGGGTGCCACCAGGAGGTGGCCCTGGCCCGAGGCGGCCCTGGCCCGAGGCGGCCCTGGCCCGAGGCGGCCCTGGCCCAGGCTCCAGGGAGGCTCACGAGGCCCGAAGCGGATCCCCCACGGCATCGTGGAAAAATCTCGACGGATGGGTTATGGTTTGTTTGTTGTTCGGCAACGCGGCGCGGAGAAGGGAAGAGATCACCCCCCAGGGCGTAGGGAGAGACTGGCCGAATGCGCCCCACCAGCATGAGGAGGAGGAGGAGGAGGAAGAAGCGGAGGAGGAAGCGGAGGAGTCGGAGGAGGCGGAGGAGGCGGAGGTGGAGGAGGCGGAGGAGGCGGACAAGGCGAAGGGGGAGGCGAAGGGGGAGGAGGAGGAGGAGGAGGAGGAGGAGGAGGAGGAGGAGGAGGAGGAGGAGGAGGAGGAGAAGGGCGGAGGATGGCGGAGGAGGAGGAGTAGGAGCAGCATGCAGCAAACCCACAGACGGATGGATTGTGGCAGTGCCCAGCCTCTGGGAGCGCCAGACCCCGAGAGCGTCAGAGAGGAGCGCCCTGGGACGAGAACGTCGGTCACGGAGAAGGGGCCCAGACCTCCCTGGGGACCACGTCGTGAGAGAGAGAGAGAGAGAGATAGGAGGAGGAGGAGGAGGAGGAGGAGGAGGAGGAGGAGGAAGGGAAGCTCGCAGGTGCTTCCCCGCATCCGCCCGAGTGAGCCTTGACTGCCGCTGACCCAGTTCCTCCTGAAGCTCCCTGGTTTCCATCCAGGCTCATCGGCATCGTTGGATTGAGGTCCCCTGATGCTGAGACCGTGCAGGCCTTGATGCAACCGCCAAAAAGCACAGCAACTATCCAATGATCAGACGTTGTCCGCAATCCGGCCCTGCTCCCGGTGCTAATGTTTGAGCCATCTTGTCACTCACACATAACCATGCGCCACACGACACCATTCACGGCATTGGCGTTACTATCCTGATGAATGGCAGCGACGGCGTTGTCGCCAGTGTCAGCGTCATCATCGTTATCGTCATCAACGTCGTCTCATCGCTACCACAAGCTCAAAAAGGCGCTAGATATAGAGCGACAAAGAGATGCAACTGGAAAATTAAAGCGGCCGATAATGGCAGGAGAGAGGTCCTGTTCCCTCAGCTCGTCCATCGCGCAGAGGCCGGGGGTCCATGGCAGGCCCAAGGCCCGGACAAACGCCTTCCCGTCTCAAGTCGGCGGCGAGACCGAAGGGGAAGTGAGAAGGGGCGGGCCTTCTCAGAAGGCTCTGAAGTCCCCCAGTCTTCTGAGAAGACTTCTGAGCCACCCCCGAAGACACAGAAAACTTCTCAGAAGGCGCGAGGACTTCTGAGAAGTCCCACCACCTTCTGAGAGGGCCTTCTCCTTGTTCCTTCCCCCCCTCGCTCGTCGCAAAGGGAGGAGGATGAGCGCAAGAGGCCCCCGCCCCGGCCGCTCCTTCGCCCCTCACTCTCGTGACCCGGCCCATCCCCTCTCCCCAATCCCCCCATCAGCCCCTCACGTCTGCCTGTCCCTGTGACCCACCCTCCACCTCTCTCTCCGTCAATCGCCTCCCATCCGGATCCTGCCCCTCCTCCTGTGAGCTGTGAGCTGACGGCGTGAAGATCGGTACCGATGTCGTCCTCCCCCCCAAGCTCCTCCTCCTCCTCCTCCTCCTCCTCCTCCTCCTCCTCCTCCTCCTCCTCCTCCTCCTCCTCCTCCTCCTGCTCCTCCGCCTCCGCCTCCTCCTCCTCTTCCACCACCCCCTTCCCTTACAGAGGAGCGCCTTTCTGTCGCACACGCAAGCGTGTCGGCAGGGCGGGCCGGGCGTGTCGCTTGAGACCTCCTCACCACTTGTGGCCCCGAAGCTCGAAAGTTGCGCCAAAAAAGTGTCGACGATTGGAAGGGGGGCGTTTCAAAGAGTGGTCCTCACCACCTGTGGCACTTCCTCACAAGCTGCGCAAAAAGTGTCTGGGATAGGGGGGGGCGGCGCGTTTTCAAAATGTGGCCCTCGCACAGGCGCCGCGCACACTCGCGTCAAAAGTATGCAGCAGCGTCGAAGATAAAAGGGCGGTCCGTGATCAGAGTGTGGCTCTCTCCCTTCGCTCCGCACGCGTTCGTCTCAGTAGTTTGCGACAGCTTCAAGGAGGGGGGTGGGCAGCTCCTTCTCAAAGTGCGGCTCTCGCCCTGGCGCCGCGCACCTTCGTCTCAAATGTTTGCGGCAGCTTCAAAGATACGACTTAGGATTGTCAGAACGCAACGGTTCCGTTCATCCACGGCGTGGAGGTCCCACACACTGTCGCCTGGCAGGACTGAAGCTATTTAGACGGTTCTTTTCTGATTGGCCACTTCCCGCAAAGAAAAACATTGTAGAGACAGATGAAGTGGTAACTTGGAGGGAGGGCGATTGCAAAATCGTTGATGCGTATTGGGTGTGCACTGGTCCTCCTCCTGCTCCTCCCGATTCCTGACTCCTGACGGCATGAAAAATCGTCGATCGCTGCCCTCCTGCTCGGCCTACTCCTCCTCCTCCTACTCCTCCTCCTCCTCACCCTCCTCCTCTTCCTCATCCTCCTCCACCTTCTCCTTATCCTTCTCTGTCTCCGCCTCTTCATCCGCATCCTCATCCTCCTCCTTCTTCTTATCCTGTTCATTGTGATTCGTCTTCAAAATGTGCGTTTCCTCTGCGTGACTCTCTTTATCTTCCTTCGTGCTTTCCTCCTTCGCCTCCTTTCCTCATCCTCCTCCTCCTCCTCCTCCGCCTCCTCCTCCTTTCCCCTTGCCCTCTCCGTCTCTCTCTCTCTCTCTCTCTCTCCCTCACTCCCTCACTCCCTCGCTCCCTCCCTCCCAAAACTCCCTCCCTCCCTACCCTACCCCCCCTTCCTCCATGCCTCCCTTCCTCCCATCCTCCTGTCTCCCTCTCTTCCACGGTTGGGAGCCTGCCGAACCCAACGTAGCTCTACTATCAACCCCCCCATCCCCATCCCCTTGCTCGCGGAGCACGTGGCGGCGAAGAGCCGAGGGCACGTGGGGGGGGGAGGAGGAGGAGGAGGAGGAGGAGGAGGAGGAGGAGGAGGAGGAGGAGGAGGAGGAGAAGGAGGAGGAGGAGGAGGACATCAGAATTTGGACATCAGGAATGTCGTGGGCCAACCAACCCTCGTGGGATGGTTGAGGGGACCGCCCCGCGAAGCTCCTCCGTGCCCGACAGGCCTATGGGGCCGCATCGCTAGGGCGTCGGGCAGCGTTGAAGCGCCCTGCCCGGGCAGGCCGGGGCAGGCGCGACAGCGCCCCCTGAAGAGGGGGGAAAGGAACGGGGGGGGGAGGGTGAGAAGGCGGAGCGGGCAGGGGCAGGGGCGGGAGAGACGGGGGCACGGTCCAGCAGCGGCCCCGGCTCGGCTGGCGATTCTGGGCCGCCGCGCCGTCGACCCAAAATCCGCCCCCGCGCGCCCCGGCCCCCCGGGGCCGATTCTGGGTCGCGGCGCTGGCGACCCAGAATCACGGGGGGGGCGTTTCTACGCCTGGCGGGGACGGCTCGGCGGGGACGCGCTGCTGACGTTGAAGCGCCCTGCCCGGGCAGGCCGGGGCAGGCGCGACAGCGTTCCCTGAGGAGGCGGGGGGCGCAGAGTGGGGGGGGGAGGGGGCGGAGCAGGCACGGCGGGGGGAGGGGAGGAGGGCGGGGCGGCGCACCGCCCGCGGTCGGGCCTCGTCCAAGCACCCTGGTGCTGATTCTGGGTCGCCGCGCCGTCGACCCAGAATCCGCCCCCGCGCGCCCAGCCGCCCGGTGGCCGATTCTGGGTCGCGGCGCCGCCGGCCCAGAATCCAGCGCCCGCGGGTCTACGCGCCGCGGGCGACGACGGCGGCGACTGCGACTGGGCTGGCGGCGACAAGGGGGGGGCGGCGGCGGCGGGCGGGCCGGCCGGCCGGGCCGGGCGCCGCCCCGCCGACCCAACGCGCGGCCCCACAGCTTCCAGGCTCCCTGGGGCTGATTTTGGGCCGCCGCGCCGTCGACCCAGAATTGACCCGCGCGCCCAACCGCCCGGGGGCCGATTCTGGGTCGCGGCGCCGCCGGCCCAGAATCCAGCGCCCGCGGGCCCACGCGCCGCGGGCGACGACGGCGGCGACGGCGACTGGACAAGCGGCGACGCGGGGGGCGGCGGCGGGCGGGGCTGGCCGGCCGGGCCGGGCGCCGCCCCGCCGGCCCACCGCGCGGCCCCCCGGCAGCCAGGCGCCCTGGGGCTGATTCTGGGCCCCCGCGCCGACGACCCAGAATCCGCCCCCGTGCGCCCAGCCGCCCGGGGCCCGATTCTGGGTCGCGGCGCCGCCGGCCCAGAATCCAGCGCCCGCGGGCCCGCGCGCCGCGGGCGACGATGGCGGCGACTGCGATTGGGCTGGCGGCGACAAGGGGGGGGCGGCGGCGGCGGGCGGGGCCGGCCGGCCTGGCCGGGCGCCGCCCCGCTGACCCAACGCGCGGCCCCACAGCTTCCAGGCTCCCTGGGGCTGATTCTGGGCCGCTGCGCCGTCGGCCCAGAAACGCCCCCGCGCGCCCAACCGCCCGGGGGCCGATTCTGGGTCGCGGCGCCGCCGGCCCAGAATCCAGCGCCCGCGGGGCCACGCGCCGCGGGAGACGACGGCGGCGACGGTGACCGAGGGCGGAGGCGATGGCGTAGGGGGGGGCGGCTTTTCTACGCCCTGCGCGCGTGCACGTGGGCGCCCGCTACCCTCCCCACGAACTCTACCTTCAGCGCGAGCTCGGCAAGGTGCGCGGTGTCGGAGAGGGCCCACTCGGGGACGCCGCAAGCCAGGGCGGCGTCGCCCACGCGCGCCCGCAGCACGCGTCGGAATGCGTCGACGACCGGGCAATCCGCGAGCAGGTGGTGGAGGCCAGCTGCCTCGCCGCCGCAGAGGGCGCACGCCTCGCCCGGGACAGGCTGGAGTTCCACGCCCCAGACGACCCCCGGGATGGCCCCCGACACGCGCGCCACCATCCACGCCCTGTGGTACTTCCACATGGCCTGGGACCACGGCGCGAAGCGGACCTCCGGAGCCCACGGCTGGTGGAGCGGGAGGAGCGCGACCAGCGGCAGCAGCCCTGTGTCCGCCAGCCGGCCGACTTGCTCCGCGAACCAGCGCGCCTCCGCCGCCTCCATGAGTGGGTCCACCACCCGCGCCGTCCATGAGCGCACCAGCGCCCGCCGTCGCGCAGGGGAGGCCCCCGGCTCCGGGGCCGGCCACTCGGCGATCCCCACGCCCCGCGCTACCTCCTCCGCGTCGCTCAGCCAGGTGCGCACCCCCGGGGACGCCACCGCCGCCTGGAGCACCTCCGAGATGGGCGACGGGTGGGGGAGGAGGAGCATCCGGGCCCTGGCCGTGATGACCCGCTTGGTCAATTTGGTGCCAAGCCGGGTGAGGAGTCTCGCCTCCAGAAAGGCGCGGACGTGCCCGCCCGGGCCCAGCGACCACGGCCGCGTGGCCCCCGCCAGCAACATCTTGGCCACCTCGTAGTAGGCGCGGTTGACCCTGGTGAGGACCGCGGGCCAGCCAACCTCGCAGGATGCGAGGAGCTCGGCCCCGAACAGGGCCGCCGATTCGACCCTGGCCGGGACTTGCGTGAGCTGCAGCGGGACGCCGAATCCGCTGTCCGCCATGGCCGCAATCAACCGGCGGGCACCCGCCAAAAGCTTGGCGCACGTCCGGTCCAAGAGGGGGCGAAGGCTGAGCGCGTTGTCGATGGGCGTGCCGAGAACATCCAGCGAGGCCACGGCCCGGAACGCCTCCCCCGCGATGGCGCCGCACGCGGCGGCGTCGGGGTCAGCCCCGGCCACCGCCATCACCGCGGGCCCCTTGCTCGCCCCGCCCTGAAACCGGTGGCGCCAGCGCGTGCACCAGGCGGAGAGCGCCTCCGCCACCGCCGCCACCTCGGGGTCCGTCTCTCTGGCGATGAAGGAGTCGTCGACGAATTGGAGCATGGAGAAGGACAGCGCGCCGGCCTCGGACGCGGGCGGCCCGAGCGCCACACCGGGGCCAGCCCCCACGCCCGCGTCGATGAGCCCCCGTACCAGGACCCCGAAAAGGTGGACACCAGCCCTGCGCCCCTGGCCGACGCCGAAATCAGCCACCTGGAACGCCGCTGCCGCCAGGGCGCCCAGGCGGACACGCACCTGCTCGGGCCCCAGCGAAGAGTCCGCCGCGACCCACCACCGCCCCCGAACCCCCGCGAGCCAAAGGCCGAGGCGCACGGCGTCCCGCCAGGCGAGGTCGAACCCGTGCAGCAGGTCTGCCTTGGCCAGGACCGTCCTGAGGCCGGCCGCACGCCGGAGCTGCAGCAGCATTAGCAGCCCCCCCGTCATCAGCACGGCGTCGAAACGCCCGCCCGCTTGGGGGGCGCCGGCGAAGGCCTCCAGGTGGCCGCGGGTCGCCTCCAGCCACGCGGCGTCGAAGAAGCCCTCGAGGTCATCTACGTAGGAGACGGGTCGGAGATTCCCCAGGGCCCTGACGACCGGGGGGCCGCGCTTGCGGAGGAGGAGGGAGGAGGAGGAGGGAGGAGGAGGAGGAGGAGGAGGAGGAGGAGGAGGGAGGAGGAGGAGGAGGAGGAGGAGGAGGAGGAGGAGGAGGAAGAGGAGGAGGAGGAGGAGGAGGAGGAGGAGGAGGAGGAGGAGAGGAGGAGGAGGAGGAGGAGGAGGAGGAGGAGGAGGAGGAGAGGAGGAGGAGGAGGAGGAGGAGAAGGAGGAGGAGGAGGAGGAGGGGGGGGAAGAGGAGGAGGAGGAGGAGGACGACGACGAGGAGGACGAGGACGAGGAGGCGGGGGGGGAAGAGAAGGAGGATGAGGATGGGTTAGGAAGAGGAGGAGGAGGAGGAGGAGGAGGAGGAGGAGGAGGAGGCGGATCAGCGTAAGCCAAAGAGTCAGCAAAGAGTCATCAACGACGTTGGAATAGAGCCTCACTCCAAGCTCCCTCTTCACAGGCTCCTACAACGCTTCATTTCCACCGATGGAGCTGCCTCGTGGGAAGACAACCGTCTGAGGACCCTGAAGCATGCCAAAACAGTGTTCTCGGGACTCGAACGCCACGGATCAATGTGACTGCTTCGTCTTGACGATCCTGAAGTATGCCAGAACGCCATTCCTGGGACTTCAACACCACGAATCAACGTAACTGTTGCACCCTCAAAATCCTGAATCCTTCCAAAACACCATTCCTGGTACGCTGATTATGAGCGTCCACCAAATTCTTGCAAATGTGCTACACGAATGTGCAGGGCGCTAGCTAACGCGAGAGCCGCATTTTGAAAACTGGCCACCCTCAATCCATGAAACTCTTGCAAATGTTTAGAACGAATGTGCGCGGCGCTAAGGCGAGAGGCGCATGTTGAAAACGGCCCGCCCTTCATCTTTGAGACTGTTGCCCATGTGTAAGCTTCAGGGTCATAAATGGCGAGGAGGTCTCAGGCGAAACGCCTGACCCACCCTACAAACTGGCCTCGGGGTGCGACAGGCAGAAGTTATTCATGAGGAAAAAGAATGGAGGAGGAGGAGGAGGAGGAGGAGGAGGAGGAGGAGGACACGCTCTCGAAGCGTGGTGACCAGCCGCCCAGCTACGATGTGAAACATAGTACGGGCATTTCTCGACGTATTCACCTTGATGCCCAATGATACCAGCATCTGTCCAGCAAGTTCCCAACGTAGCTTGAGTTGCGTCCACCGTCTAGGTCGTATTTCTCGATCAGAAGGAGGAGGAGGAGGAGGAGGAGGTGCCTCCGAAGTCAGCACGCTGTCTCCAAGAGGCCCCAAGACTACCCCAAGATGGCCCCCGTGGCCCAAACATAGCCCCAAACAACCCTAAAATGCAACTGGTGGGCCCCAAATCACTCCAGTCTGGCGCAAGAGGCCCACAGATAACGGAAACTATCCCCCGATTGGTTCCACAACGGCTGGAGGAACATAAAGGCCAATAGGGGCGAAAGAAGAGGACCAGCTTCTCTGACGCCTTTCTGAACGCGCCACTGCATCGAGGAAAGCGCCCAGCGGCGGAACCTAAACCAGCTGAGTGCAGGAGCCGATCTTTTGTGATAACGCCCATGAAGGGACCCCCCCTCTGCTCCTTGGTCACGACACGATTCGCGGCGGCGCCGACGGGATCACGGCAATTCTTGGGCATTCCTCGACGGCACGGCGCCCGCGCGAATCGTGGTGACGTGGCCAGTGCCCTCCCCACTCCCCTCCCCCCCACCGCGGGCACGCCCGTTGTCGCCGGGGGATACAAAACTGTTTCCAGCAGACTTCACACCCCCCTCCCTTTCCCACCACGCATACGCCCTTTCGTCCAACCCGATCCGCACCGAAGGGACAATGAGAGGACGGGGGGACCTGGCGCTGCGCGGCAAGACCCGGGCAGGCCTAGGTCCAGAGACGAGCAAGCTCGGGAATGCCCACCCCCCGCGGCATGCAGTCCGAGGGGCCTGCTGCGCAGCAGCGACGAGGATGCGTGCTGCTCCTCCTCATCCTCCCCCCCCGCACCTCGCCCTCCTCCCTCTTCGTCGGGAATGCACCGCGCGCTTCCATGATTGAGCAGGCGAGAGGATCGGAAACCAACTCTTGAGGACAATCAGGTGCCCTCTCCGACGAGCCCCTGCCAGTCAGCACAGGCTCCCACGGGTTGGGCCGGGCTCTCCAACCTGGCTGCTGCCTCCCCTCGGACGGAGCCCTGAGGTTAGTAATTCCCCGATCACCTGGAGACTTGGGCACTCTGAAGCTTCGCATCGCCACCTTCCCTCCTCCTGCTGATCCCACCTCCTCCTACCCTTCGGTGGCAACTTATGGGAGCCTCCCATACTATCTTGTCGGCTCTTGCGAATCGACGCTAGTCGACGCTAATTCGACGCTAATCGACTCTAACTCGACGCTCATCGGCGCTAACCGACTCTAATCGTCGCTGTCTCGTCGACTCCCAGACGCTAATCGACGCTAATCGACGCTAAAGACGGAATTAAGAGGGTACACAGGGCTCCCATGATTTGCTACCGAACTACCCGTCCCAGATCCCCGTCCAGGAAGAGCTCCACGTACGCAGGCGGGGCATAGTGCCGCTGCTTGGGGTCCCACGGCTTGCAGCAGGCGAAGTGCACAAGGGCCGCGCTGGCCGGCGTAATCCCTCCGGCCAACAGGTCCCGAGGTGCGGCACAGGGAGCCAACAGAGGTTCATCGAGCAGGCCCGAGTGGGAGCATCACAAGCAAGGGTCGGTCGGAGAGACAAGAAACTGCTGCCGTCACTCCACCACGACGCTGCCACCCAGGCCTCCTACTCTAAGCAGTAGATCTCAGACAACGGCATGGCTCAAAGGACGAAATAGCTTACAGATGATATGACAAGGACGAAGCAGTCGGAGGAGAAATAGAAAGAGAAGGCGAGTGAGAAAGAGGAGGATGAGGAGGACGATGGCGGCGAGAAGCACAGGATATGGAATGGAAACACCCCTGCTCTCTCTCTCTCTCTCTATCTCTGTTTCTCCCTCCCCCCTCCTCCAGCAGCTCAACATAAGATTCGAAACCAAACCTGAGGGGGACAGAAACGCCTGCGTCCATTTTTCGATCGCAAACGTTGCTCAGCTCGTGGCTCGCTCCTCGTTGCAGCTACCGTCAAATCAGATCTTCTTGAGGCACGGTCCCCACCAGGTGGGTCAGGGACCATGTAGTCTCATGCAGAAAGCGCTCGGTATCCGAAACAGCACGCGCTTTTCGCGCAGGACGGCTCCTAACCATGACTCGGGCTGGAGGCAGAGGACGCCAGCGAAACCTGTGCAAATCGATTCCAGACGCAACAAGAGAGTTCCAAAAAGATGTCGAGGCGGCCAAAATCGTCGAAAATCATATGAGAATCCACTAAAACTTGCAAATCAGCTTCATATGGAGCTCGAAGGAGCCACATGACATCCAAGAGGATCCCAAACAGGCCACGAAAATGAGTCCCAGAGGGTCCGAAGACGGCGCAAGAAGGACCCGAGAAGCCCCGGGACATACTCCCGAAGGCACCGAGACGACCCAAGAGAGCCCCAAGAGGATTCAGGGAAGCCCAAAAAGATCCCCGATTGATCCCAAAAAGGCCACAACAGAGACCGAGGAGAGCCCCAGAGGGCCCAGGGTTAGCCCAAAGAGGAGATCCGAGAAAGCGGGCAGTAGGAACCCAAGAAGACCCCAAGGGACTCTTGAGATACCCTCAGACGTCTCCATTGTCCACTGCACTGGCTTCGCACCGCCCCCAGCGCACCATGCCACCAGCGGCTCCCAAAAGGAAATTTCCGACTGTCTTCCATGGTTTTGGCTTCATACAACAGTGGCGAACAAGAACCCCGTGGAATACCGAACCCTCGATCAACACACCGCCCATGTTTCCCCGACGCGGGCATCACACAACACCCGACAACGTCCCACTCAAAGCAAACAATCAACCAAATGGCGACAATGGTGCAATACGGGCCAGCGGAGACTCACGATGGAAGGCGGTGGGCCTCTGCGGGCCCTAGCCAGAGCTCTCGAAGCTCTCGCCTTTCGACAGCACTGCCAGAATCATCGGGGATCTTCTGACACGGGTCAATCCAAACCAGGGTCAGTCAGGCATTACAGAATCCTGCAAGATCCTGCTAGACCCTGCACCCAAACCCGGGTCAATGCGAAGGATCCTGCAAGATACTGCAGGATCCTGCACCCAAACCCGGGTCAATGCGACCCTGCCCCTGCAGGATCCTGCAAGCTCCAGCGCTCTGGCTGATCCCCGTCTGCATTGACCCCCGTCTCGTAAAACCCGAAATCATCCACTCGCTCCCTGCCCGGCCCCTCCAGTATACAGCGGTCTCAAGTGGTAGCGCACGTTGAAGTTATACTTGGCGGGCAGCAGCCTCCACTGCGGTCTGGGCTCTCCAGGTCCGCAGGCGTTGACGCCTGCCCGAGCGACCGCCCGCCACAGTGGAGAGCGACAGGTAGCGTGGCGATGGGCGAGAGAGACAGGAGCAAAGAGACAATGTTCTTCCCATCGCTCGGACATCCATTCCCCGTGTATTTTTCGGCTTCGTGCGCGTACGTTTCTCGCGAGATGATCCAAGCTGCTCCTCGATGGTCCCCGCCGAGGACAATGCACACGTCTGGGCGATGCCAAGGCGAGAGAGAGAGAGAGAGAGAGGAGCAAGGAGACAGGCTGAGGGCAGAGGAGAGGAGGGCGCACTGTCCGAATCCCATGACCGAGGCCTTACGTGCCACGGAGCACGGCCCCGCCTACAAATCACACACCCGTGGACTCGAGCCAGTAACTCACGCCAGAACGCCAGCAACAAGGAGGCGAGGCAAACGCAGCGGCAAGCAGGCGACAAAGCACTCGCCCTGGGAAGCCCGGCGTCTCCAGCCCTTCCAAGCACCGCCGCGCAGGCCTCACCACGGAGCCCTGCCCGTGAACCCACGCCCTGTGCGGCCCAGCGGACCGCAAGCTCAGCTAGCGGCGCCAACGCCGCGAAGGACGAGGAGGAGAAGGAGGAGGAGGAGGAGGAGGGAAGAGGAGGAGGAGAAGGAGGAAGAGAAGGAAGAGGAGGAGTGAACAGGAGGAGGAGGAGGAGGAGGAGGAGGAGGGAAGAAGAGAAGGAGGAGGAAAGAGAAGGCGGAGGAGGAGGAGGGAAGAGGAGCAGGAGCAGCAGGAGCAGGAGGGAGGAGGAGGGGGAGGAGGCGGCGGAGGAACCAGAGGGAGCCGAGCAAATCCAACGATGCTGCAATACTGAGCATCGTTTATCCGACCCCCATCCACAGCAGCGTAGCCTGGGCTCCACTGGCCGATTTACCCCCCTAGATGGGGATGTAGGCCGTTCCCTTCGGGTTTCGAGGGGTATATCCCCGACTGGGGTGGTAATTTGATGGGGTTCTCTCGAAGGGGATGAGGATGAGGATGGGGGTCGGTTAAACGATACTGCAATACGCCCGCCCGTCCCAAGTCTCATTGCACCGGCCTTGCAGACGTGCTGCAGCGGATCTCTGCGTGGATGTCTGCGTGGATGTTTGCCCGAAACAGCGAGCGAAAAGCGAAGTGAGTTTCGCGTGAATGTTTTGGGGCCTTCATCCCTGGCCACGAAAATCCGCACGAAATTCACCTCGAAAGCCAGAACGAGATTCTCCAGGACACTCCAGGCCCATCCCATTGTTTTCCAAAATAGATCTACTCCGCGATGTTGGCGCCACGACGAGTCCCCTCTTCACTGGGTACCTGGGATGGTAAGTTAGTGGGGGTCTCGAAGGGGATGAGGATGGGGATGGGGGTCGGTTAGACGATACTGCGATACGCCCGCCCGTCCCAGGTAATGGGCAACACACACGCTCTGGCGACGACGATTTGATGCCCAGACAAGACATGCAACCTTGGCGGCATCCTTGCTTGCTCAGCGGGTTCGAGCAAAGACACTATGATATATGGAGATGCTGTGCATCCCGTCGACGCTGTGGTACTGGTGCCGAAAAGACAATGCAAGACAATGCATCCACCAACCAACCCTAACGAACCAACCCCAACCAACCAACCAACCAACCAACCAACCCCAACCAACCAACCACCAAGTCCCCTCCTCACTGGGTACCCGCAGGCACTCCCCCGAACCGCGAGGGGCGCCCCTTTCCGGAAGACGAGCACCCCGTGGGCGGGCCCGCGTTCCGCCCCGCATCCTCCCAGCGAGTTGCATGAAGCGCGGAGGCAAGGGAATCAAAAAGGAAACAATAAAACAAGCAACCACACCAACAGCAACAACAAAAACAAGCAGCCACAACAAGCAATCATAACAACAACAACAACAACAACAACAACAACAACAACAACAACAACAACAACAACAACAACAACAACCACAACCACAACCACAACCACAACCACAACCACAACCACAACCACAACAACGACAGCAGCAGCAGCAGCAACAACAACAACCACAACAGCAGCAGCAACAGCAGCAACAGCAACAGCAACAGCAACAGCAACAGCAACAACAACAATAACAACAACGGCAACAGCAGCAGCAGCAGCCACAACAACTGCAGCAGCAGCAGCAGCATCAGCAACAACAACAACGACAACAAAAACACAAAAAAACACAACAACCATAACAACAACAACAACAACAACAACAACAATATCAACAACAGCAGCAACAACAGCAGCAACAACAAGCAACCACAACAACAACAACAATACCAGCAACATAAACAGCAACAGCAACAATAAGAACAACGGCAACGGCAACAGCAACAACAACAACACCAATAACAACAGCAACAACAAGCACAGCAACAACAACCACCATCACAACAGCAACAAACAATGCATACACAGCAACCATAACGACAACAACAGCAGCAGCAGCAACATAAATAGGAACAACCACCATAAGAACAACAACGATCACAACAACAATGCACCAACAGCAACAACACAACAGCAACGTCGACAACTGTAACAACAGCAGCGACAGCAATAGCAACAGCAGCCACAACAACAACACGAATAGCAACAACCATATCATCGACAACAACATCAAAGGCAGCAACAACAAAAGCAACACAACAGCAACAGCAACCATAGCAGCAACAGACAGCAGCAGCAGCAACACCAGCAACAACAACAGCAAGAACAACAACAACAACCACAACAACAACGACAACGACAACGACAACGACAACGACAGCGACAGCGACAACGACAACGACAACGACGACGACAACGACAACGACAACAACATCAACGACAACAACCGCAACAGCAACAACAACGAAAACAACAAGAATCATTAGTTTAAGAGTGTTCGCTCTTATGTGCGTGAGTGTCATTCAACGCGTATTTCCCAAGCCCTCGATACCCGCCCTCTTCGTCTTCGATCGTACCCCTTTTGGGGGGTATACTTTTTTCCCCTGCAGGCCGGGCCCCGGCAAAGCGGGCGGCGAGACGGCCGCGGACCGTCGGCCTGGCCAGCGGCAACCCGACCGCGGCAACCCGACCCCAAGAGGGACGGACAAGGGACCGACCACGACGACGACGACGACGACGACGACGACGAGCGAAAGCACGAGCGAGAGCGAGAGCGACAGCGGGGCCACGAAGGGCCCTGATGGGGCCACGAAGGGCAGAAATGAAGCCACGAAGGGCGACAGCGGGGCCACGAAGCGCATGCATATAGTGCCACGACGTGCGCGAACGAGCGGGGGCCACGAATGGCAGATAATGCGGGGCGACAAAAGGGCAACGACGGGGTCCCTGACGGTAGCAAGGGGACCACGTAGGGCAGCGAGGGGGCCACAAAGGACGACAGCAGGGCCACGAAGGGCATGCACATGGGGCCACGACGGGCGCGAAGGAGCGGGGGCCGCGAAGGGCATGCATACATTGGGCCGCATGGGGGAAGGACGAGGCCCCTGAGGGCAGCGGCGGGACCACGAAGGGCTGCAACGGGGTCACGAAGGGCAACAGCGGGGCCACGAAGCGAATGCATATGGAGCCACGACGGGCGCGAATGAGCGGAGGCCACTAAGGACATACATATATGGGGCCACGAAGGGCAGCGAGGGGAACACAGGGCGACAACGGAGCCACGAAGGGCAGCGAGGGGGCCACGAACGGCAGCGAGGGGGCCACGAAAGGCTGCAACGGGGCCACGAAGGGCAGCGAACGGACCACGAAGGGCTGCAACAGGGCCACAAAGGGCAGCAAGGGGGCGACGAAGGGCGACAGCGGGACCACGAAGGGCAGCGAGGGGGCCACGAAAGGCTGCAACGGGGCCACGAGCGGCAGCGAGGGGGCCACGAAGGGCTGCAACAGGGCCACGACTGGCAGCGAGGGGGCCACGAAGGGCTGCAACGGGGCCACGAAGGGCAGCGAGGGGGCCACGAAGGGCTGCAACGGGGACACGAAGGGCAGCGAGGGGGCCACGACGGGCTGCAACGGGGCCACGAAGGGCAGCGAGATCCCGATTCCCAGATAAGCTGCGAGGGAGTCCTAAGAGTGAGCGTGACTCGTGGTTGCCTGAGTGTCGGGGGCGCGGCGCTTGAGTAAATTGCGGGGAACTCCATCGCAAGAGGGCAATTCTGAAGTAACTTGCAAGCAAGTCTCCAACGAGAGCGCGGCTCAAGAGCGCCGAGAGAACGATCCCTGCATAAATTGTAAAGACGTCCCAAGCGAGAACGCGATTCCCGAGTATAATGCGAGGAAGTCTCAGGCGGGAGCGGGGGTCCTGGCTAAATTGTGAAGAAATCTCAGGCGGGATAACCCGGGGACCAGGGGCACAGTTTGAGCCTCGTGACTCTCCCTGCTGAGAAACAGGTTGCGAGCCCTGGGAGAAGCACTTCAATTAAAAAACACAATGGTCACCGGAGGGGGGAATCAACAATAGTTGTTCGTCAGCAGCGAGAGCTCAACAACAACAACAACAACAACAACAACAACAACAACAACAACAGCAGCAGCAGCAGCAGCAGCAGCAATCATTACAAGACTGCTCGCTTCTATCTGCTCGCGTGCCATCCAACACGTATATCCCGAACCCTCGATACCCGCCCCCCTCGTCGTCGATCGTACCCCCCTATCTTCCTTACCTGCCACGTGCATTTAGCGCAGCAAATTCAAGGGGGGAAAGGAGGACGGATGGAAGAGGGAGGGGGAAGGATGGAGCAACAGAGAAATCAGGAGGAGGGGGGCCAGGAGCAGAAAACACGTAGCAGAACCAGACGGGCTGACCGCGCGGGCAGACCCTAGCGAGCTAGTCGGGAAAGCGGACCCAGGCGGCCAGGTCGAGCAAGCGGGTTGCTGAAGCGTGAGTCCTGCACGAATCGCAAGGAAGCCTCGAGCGATGGCGCGATTCCCGCGGAAATCGTGAGGAAAGCTGAGGCGAGAGCGTGATTCCTGAATGTCGAAGGCGCTGCGACTGAATACAATGCGAGGGAGTCCCACGCGAAAGCGGGATTCTTGCATCAATTGTCTGGAAGACCCGCTCGAAAGCACGAGTTTCGAAAAATGGTGTAAAAAGTATAAAGCGGGAGCCGTTGTTGTTGCAGGTCGGGGCCCAACAACGCAGTCTGGTGACCCCTTGCTTTCCCCTGTTAAAAACAAGGGTGCGAGCCCCGTCAGGAACACTTGAATTCAAAACAAAGTGTGAATCCCGAGGGGAACACTTTAATTGAAAAATGCAATGGTTACCGGGTAATGAGGATCAACAGCACTTACTCTTTAGACATGACAATTCAACAACTATCATTTTAAGACTGTACGCTGTTACGCTGTTACCTGATCGCGTGCCGACCAAGCCGTATATCCCAAACCCTCGGCACCCGCCCTCTTCGTCGTCGATCGTACCACCCTGGATGGTATATCTTCCTCACCTGCCGTGTGTGTTTGGCGCAGTCCCTGAAACAGGAGGAAGGAAGACGGATAGAGGAGGGAAGGGGGAGATGGAGCACGGGATTAGCAAGAGGGGCTGGCCCAAGCGGCCAGGTCGAGCAGGCGTGTTGCTGAAGCGTGAATATTGCATGAATCGGGAGGGGAGCTCGAGCGATAGCGCGATTCCTGAGTGTCGAGGACGCGGCGTCTGAATACAATACAACGCGAGGAAGTCTTACGCGAGAGCGCGATTCTTGTACCACTTCTGAGGGAGTGCCGCGCGAGAGTGCGGTTTGGGAATAAATTGTGAGGAACTATCAGGAGGGAGCCGTTGTTCTTGTTGTAACTCGGGGGCCAGGGACCCAATTTGGTGACACCTTGCTTTCCCCTTTACAGATATATACATGTATATATATGTATGTATACACACACTAGTGTGGACCCGTGGATTAAATCCACGAAGTTGAGCGGATCGAAGCATGGTGGCGCGCGCTGGGTGGTGCGACGCTGCCAGCTACTGCCGTAGATCCCTTGAAGCTTGTTCTAGTGCTGTTCCCCCACCGAAGGCGCCCAATGCATCGAAAGGGGGCCGAAGTGTTCGAGCTTCGCAAGAGGCAGAAATTCAGGAGTCCAGGCCTGAGCAACGTTGGAAGATTCGCGCGGGGATCGCGGCGGACGCAGGAGCGGGTTCGGGCAAACGCGGCGCCGTCTCGGGCCGCGTCGCAGCCCCATGGCCACCGGAGCGTCAAAACATGTTTTTTGTGCCTGCGAGGGGCCGACCCCCTCTATTGAAAGCAATTTTAAAGCTTCTTGGGAACCGTTTGGGAGCTCTACGGGGGCTGTTTCGGGCTCCTCGGGGGCTTCTCGGAGCCCTCTTGGGCCGGCAGGGCGCCTCGCGGGCCGTCTTGGTGTCGTCTTGGGCCATCTTGGGCGCCTGAGGGCCGTCTTGGGGCCATCGTGGGCTGTCCTGAGCCCCTCTTGGGCCTCTCGTAGGGTCCTCTTGGGTCGGGGGTCCCCCAGGGGCTTCGCACCCTCTGTTTTGACGAGGTTCCGAGGCCCCTGGGGGGCTCTCTGGAAAACCCCCTCCCCAAAAACCCCCTGTGGGACCCTCCAGCTCGTGGCCCAGGTCCCAATCAGTCCGGGGCCTGGGTCCGAAGTTCAGGTCCGAGCTCCGGTTTGATAAAATTCCAGACGACAATGCAGCTGCCAGCCAACCCCTGGTCCAACGGCCAGTCCACGACCACCAAATGACCTCGGGAGCGCCCCGGATCGGCGGCACAGGCCAGCTTTGGAAACGCGGCGGACGATGCGTCAAGCGAGAATCCCGCTTTGGAAAAGAACGGCCGACCCACCCGCACAAATAGTGTATCAGGTTACACGTCTGGTCTGCAATTGTTGCATCTGTTCAGCCTTCTGGTCGCTACGTTTCGAGAAGTCATAAACCAGGGCCACAGTTTGAAAAGGGACCGCCATCCATGATTGAACGCTGAATGCGCGCGGCGCTGATAAAAGCGAGGGAGCCTGATTTTGATCACAACCCCCCAGGCCACCCTCGCAACTGCTGTAAGCATGCAAAGCAGAGAAATGTGCGCGGCGAGAAGGCGAGATCCCCATTTCGAAAACGATCCTCCCCCCTCCAGCCATCCAATCGTCGCAGAGCTCAGGCTTCAGGGCCAGAAACGGCGAGGGCGTCTCAACCAGAACGCCCGGACCGCCCTGCAGACACGTCTGGGCGCGCGGCGGGGAGCTATCTGCGAGGACGAGGGACGGAGCAGGGAGGAGCAGGGAGGAGGAGGAGGAGGAGGAGGACGAGGAGGAGGAGCAGGGAGGAGGGGGAGGAGGAGGAGCAGGGAGGAGGAGGAGGAGGAGGAGGAGGAGGAGGAGGAGGAGGAGCAGCAGAGGAGGAGGAGCAGGAGGAGGAGGAGGAGGGAGGAGGAGGAGGAGGAGGAGGAGGAGGAGGAGGAGGGAGGAGGGGGGATGAGGAGGAAGAGGAGGAGGAGGAAGAGGAGGAGGAGGAGGAGGGAGGAGCAGGAGGAGGAGGAGCAGGAGGAGGGGGAGGCCCACCCCTCCTCGGTCGCCGTCGAAGTAGAGGGTGAGGAAGCCCTGCTCGTGCTGCTTCCTGGCCGCCCGCCCACTCTCTGGACAGGCCGCAGTCCTCCCGGAGGAGGGCCCATCGAGAAAACGGCGGCTTCCCCGCCCAGCCCACACCCGCTCAGAGTCTTCGGGAGCCTTGAGACGGGGGTCAATGCAAACGGGGGTCAGCCAGAGAGCCCGATCCTGCAGGATCCTACAGGGACAGGGTCGCATTGACCCGGGCTTAGGTGCAGGATCCTGCAGCTCTTGCATGATCCTTCGCATTGACCCGTGCAGGATCTTGCAGGATCGTGCAGGATTCTGCAAGGCCTGACTGACCCGGGTCTGCATTGACCCGGGTCAGAAGATCCCCGCAATGTGCTTCCCAGACCGCTCCCGGGGAAGAAAAACCTCGCCCGTTCCCCGAGGCGGGCCCAGCCGCGGCGAAGAAGCCCTCCAGGCAGTCCCAGGAAGGCCGGCACGACGCCCTTAAGGAGGGCCGCCGTTGTCTCGACCGAGCCTCCTCCGAGATCCGCCTCCCGCCGCTGGTGGAGGTCTGACTACCTACCAGACCACCCCAACCCAACCCGAAGATCCGAATTTCGGGTTGGGGGGGGTAAGGGTTCCACATGTGTTTTTTCGACGTTTCCCGACCCCCCCCCACTGGAAATGGAGGGCAAATGGAGGCCTTCGGGTTGGGTTGGGGTGGTTTGGTGGGTGGTGAAGGTCGGCGCTGAGGCCGCGGCCCTCCCGGCGACGCCGGGCGCCAACCGGGGGTCGGGGTCGAGCGGTGCAGCCTGGTGGGGGGGCGCGGCATCTGGACGCCTCCACTCCCCGGGGCCCCCTCGGAGCCATGAAAGAATCACGATGGGAGATTCTTCGCGCCTATTTCGGCAAGAGAAGACGTTTCGCCATTTTCGGCGAGAATCACGGCGGGGGGTCTTTTACAACTTTCGGCCCGTCGGGGGCCCTCGCCGGGCCTCGGGACCGTGAAAAAAAAACAACTCGGGACGAAAAAAAACGGTCCCTGGGGAATGGGTCGAGACATCTGGGGGTCGACGTCATGAAAAAATCCTGACGTCTGAGGTCTGGGTCGGTCTGCAGAGGAGGGGGCATCAGAGTGCTGATCAGCGGCGGTCGCAGAACCACTCGACACGCACACGGACGCTGGTGCGATGCTGCGCAGCCCACCGCCCTTCGTGGACCACATCAGTATAACAAGCGCCAGGCACGAGCATCGCTCGCCCACAAAAGCGACGATCAAAAAGGGGTCTTACGCGAGATGACATGGCGACCTTACGCGGTGGCTTGCGCGGGCCGCCGGCGCGGCACGCATGATTGGAGACGAGGGCGCTTACGCGCGACCTTACGCGGGCAGCTTACGCGCCAATGTCGGCGAAGACGACCCTGTTTTTGTTACGTCGCTCAATTGGTTGTTCTTCGCACAACGGGGCTGAGCAAAAAGCGGAGTGATTGGCCCCCAGCGATTCCCCTGTCGGCCCAGCGGCCTCGCGCTCTCCCTCTCTTCTCGCGGGCCCCGTTCACGTGCCTGGTTCGGCGGCGAGCGAGGGGGGAAATGAGAAGAGGAAGGCCTTCTCAGAAGGCGGCGGGACTTCTCAGAAGCCCTCGCGCATTCTGAGAAGATTGTCCTGTCTTCGGGGAAGGGCTCAAAAAATTTCTCGGAAGGCTGGGGGACTTCCGAACCTTCTGAGAAGGCCTTCTGCTTCTCACTTCCTCCCCCTCGCTCGCCGCCGACCGGTGGGGAGAGGGGAGTGGGAGAGGGAGGGGGAGTCAGGCTCAGGCGGTGTCGAGCAAGTGACGCTGCAAAAGGCGTGCTCGACCTTCCCCTCCAACACGGCGTCCAACAGGTCTCCTCGAGGGCATAAAATGCCTCCAGACGGCTCCATGGGGCCTCGAAGCCCCCCAGGGATGCCCCCCAGTGGCCAAAATCCTTCAAACATATGATTTGGTTACATGATGTGTAGCTTCTAGTTGTTTCGCTTCTTCTGGCCTTCTGAATCCTCAGAGTGGCCCCAAGAGGGCCCCGAATACCGCCAACAGCGCCCCGAAAACGTCCCAAGGGGGCTCCAAAAGGCGATGTCTGGTGCTCCAGACGGGGGGAGGGGGGAGCTACTTCCGAGTCTCCAAGATGACCCCAAGCGGCCCCTCACGGAGCACAAGATGGCCCCAAGAGTGCCCCGAGAGAGCACGAAATGGCTCTCAACACGCCCGAAGAGAACCTCAAAATGGCCACGAAGCACAGGCCTCTATGGTCGCCTCTCCGATTCGTCTCGCCACTCCGCTGTGGCCTTCGCGGCGCCCCCAAGGGAGTCAACAACGAAGACCTTCGGGTGCCCCCAGGGGGGGTCGTCCAGGTCATAAGAGAAAGTATGACAGAGCAGTGTTGAAGAGAAGAGGCTGTCCCGCTCCTTGTTCCACCATATGTGACTTCTCGTCCTCCTCCTGCTTCTCGTCCTGCTCCCCTTCCTCCTCCTCCTCCTCCTCCTCCTCCCTCATCCTCCTCCTCCTCCCCTCCTCCTCCTCCTCTCCTCCTCCTCTACTACTACTACTAC